>CM068733.1:55587606-55784611 GCA_035136125.1 Quercus rubra
AAGTGAGGTTTTTACTTTTTAAAAAGTTATATATCGAAACTGAGATTTCAAATCGCTGAAAACAAACAGGCCCTAATTATGTTACAAAAGATTAATATGTAGGAATAATTTCACCATGCATGTAGCTTTTACATTTTTTTTTTTTTATATGTACGTGTAGCTTGTACATGTTAGCAAAGCTTCTTAAATATGATTGTCATTTGTCAATAATTGAAATGAAACCCCTGTAATATAACTTGAATAATCTCTAGCTAGTATCTAATTTTACCATAATAATAATAAATTTTAATTCTGTTGATAAGATTGGCTTGATCATAGCCTATCAATTGATGAGTTTATGTAGAAATATAATTATAGAAAGAAAGGAAATATATGTTCTCTCAAAGAAAAAAAAAAAGGTAAGGAAATAGAGATGTGAGCAAATGGATATTGGATTGCAGTCAATTGAAAATAATTTAAATTTTCTCAATGAAATTTTGTTTAAGGAAAATGCTAAAGCTACAAATAGTTTATAAAAATGCTGAGACTTAAAAAGTTAAAACTGCACTTGGCTATAACAACAGAAAAGGCTATAAGAACACATACCATAATTCTTCACTGTTTGATGAAGAAAGGGGACAACAATTGGTGCCATTTTGTCAGAGAAGTTGCCAAGAAAATACTATAATTATTTTTATTCATTTTCGGTCTATATTATATTTTTGGTTCGGTTTATTTCATTTTGGGTTCAGTTTAAGGGCCTTTAGATTGGCCCAGAAGTGGCATGCTGGGACGGGCCTGATAGGGCAGGTTTGGAGTTTATAAAAAAAAAAACCCGTTTATTAAACAGAGTGGGTTTGGGTAATAGGGTTGTTTGGTCATAAAAAAAAACTCACCCCGAACTCGACTTGTTTCCATTTCTACACATTATGTGATATTCTAAACATAAATTTATCCAATTACAAGTAAAGTGCATTTTGTCAAAGAATTTGCTAACACATAATGAATATGACCCTAACATATTGGAAAAAAATGCATGAATAAAAAAAAAAAAGGCTTTTAAATAAACAACCGAGTGCAAAGTGATAGAATTTCAAAACTATAGCCTTTAAGATTATATTTGAGATTTATAAAAACAATTAATAATGTCGTCTTAAATAGTTTTAGAATAATCTTTAAATAATTTTCAAATGCGATAACTTTGTGCATATATATATATATTATTATGGGTACTTTTCAAGATTTTGGTGAGGAAAGGTTGTTTGCTCTCATACTATAGATATTAACATCGTATTGTCACTTTAAACATGCTAAATTTTATCTCTACAATTATTTGCAAAAACTTATATATTTATTAGACTCAACACACCCGTTTTGCATGTGCAAAAATGTTTATTTATTTATTTGTTTGTTTTAGTATTATAATGCTTAAAAAATGATATATAAATAATTGTGTGTATTATTATTTTTTTTTTTAAAGGAGGTAAGGTGACCTGAAATAATATTTAAAAAATAAGATAGAGAACCGTAAGAAGTTGAAACCCAATAGGACATTTGAATTTATTGATTGGGATAAGAATTGTGATAAGTAAAAAAAATTGAGATTTGAACAAAAGAAAGATGATATACGTTTGTAGGGTCACAGATCGCAGCCCACACCTTGATGGAAACAGGGAATGGGCTCAACGAGCCCAATACAATAGATTTGTAAGAGAGTGGGTTGAAGAATTGGGCCAACAGATTTTCGCGACAGTTATTGGGAGTAGGATACTTGGCCGAGGAGGCTAAAACGCACGAACAAGCTAAGATCTTAGGTCCGAGGGTTAAGGTTAAGACAGTTTTGATGAATTCTAATCAAGTCCGAGGGGGTATGAGCTTAGACAAGACACTTTCTTTAGGTTATTTCTTTCTAAATGCTACAGTAACGACTTCTCAATGTTCTTCCCGTTTTTTTTCTTTTTCTTTTTTTTCCACCCCCACCTTATGAAGAGTTTGCTCCATTATATAGTCCCTCACTGTTCGATTCCCATCGTCCACTTGTCTGTCATCTAGCATGGTACTTGAGTTTCTACTTCTTTCCTTACAGCTTTTTGATTTTCTGGGGGCTAAAGAAGACTTTTTACACTGTTCAGGGGTCTTCTCCACATTAATGCGGCCAGGAAATCAGCTGCAATACATTTAATGCGGTGGTAGCAGCTTTTCCTTAAGATATTTCTGCATCCTTATCCTTTCCATACACGCCGGTAGTCTATCTTTTATTCTGGGACTCGTTGGAAGGTGGGCTAAAGGAGAGCCGAAGTCCCTCTCTCCAATAGACGTCATATCCGAGGAGGGTGTTCCTCTCGGAGCAACCTCCTCGGACACTTACGCGCCTCAGTGTTATCAACATGATGCCTCAACGATTTCTCCTCCTCGGGCGTGCTTTTAATGAAACGGTGTTCCTGGGCCTCGATCGTGGGCCTTGGTTTTACTCCCCCACAATAGCCCCTCAAAATTCTAATTTTTCTTTCTGATCCGAGGAGGAAAATTGGGATTTTGACATAAATGCAATTACGATGTGGTCCTTCATTGTATTTAAATTTAGGCACGTGTGAAGGCTATTTCCGCCATTTCGCAAGGGCTTCTGACGCTTGGGAACTCGCACAATCATCATTGAATGTGTGGAAATCCGTTTCAACCAGGTATCCTACGGTGAAATACGAATTCTACGGCTCAGATCGCCACTTCAATATTTGGGCGGGATTGTGGCTTTTCCCTTTCCCATTCCCCACTATAAAAGCTTCCGGGCATTACTTTCGGTTCCTTATTAGAACTTACAACTTCCGTGTTCGTATCCAGGCGCCTACCAATCCGTCACAAGAAAGAGAGAGAGAGCTTGATTCCGGCGATCAGAGAAGCAGTCCGCGTTCATCCTTTCGTAAGATTCGCACTCCGACTACCATTATATCCTCGGCTAACCTTCTCGGCTAACCATACCACCTTATAGAGACTAACCATGGGTAGATTCGAGCGTTTAGTGAACACTCCGGCCAAAGTAGAGCTGTTCAAGGAGAAGTATCATATTCCCCAGGAGGTGATGGTGCGCCATTGCACCACAGAGGGGGTGGAGTTCGAACGGAAAAAGAGGAGAGGTGATCATCCCTATGATTGCCTTTATAGAAGGGGGAATGACCGTCCCCATGGGTAGGATCACACGGGACTACCTTCGCGCCCATAGGTTGTGCCCCCATCAGTGTGCTCCCAACTTTTTTAGAGTATTAGGGTCAATCGACGCCTTGGACCGGCACCTGAGGCTAGGACTGACGTGGCACGATGTCGCCCACCTATACGAAGGCCATATTGAGTCCCGGGCGGGTTTTTACCTTAAGTCCCGTAACAATGTGGTGAAACTGGTGTCCTGCCTTCCTAAGTCAAATAAGGGGATGAAGGACGACTACTTAATCCTGTCGGGGCCTTGGAGCGACGGCTTAGCTTGCCCAACCAAGGCCGGGACACCAGGTGGAGCACTTTAGACCTAGGATTTCTAACTTTAGCACTAGGGATTGTTCCGTATCCTTTGTTCATTTATTTAGTTATTTTATGTGAGTATTGCTTACTGCGTTTTCTTTTTTTATAGCCGAAGCTTAGTAACGTGGTTTATTTCTTTGCTAGACAAATTCCTCACCAATCCGAAGCTGAGCCTAATCAACGTCCCAGCGTTGAATTACCTGCTGAGGTCAGAGATCTTTGTGAACGAAGACGGGCAGTTAAGAGCGGTCCACCTCATTTTGGACTTCGAGCCAATTTCTCGGTCTTTTTTAGACGTCGGCAACTCTATCCGAGCAGGAGACTATCGCTTGGCCCGCATTGACGTGTCTCGGCCAAATTTCCTTGCCGACCACGATCTTCCTCCAGTCGACCACCCCATTCCACAGGGGATCCCCCTTGCCGTCGAACCACTACGCGAAGTAGCGTTTGGTGGGGCCGTACTCCGAGAGGTGACAGCTTCCTCCTCCTCTCTTGAACTTGAAATTGACGAGTTCAGGTTCGAAGAAGAAAGAGTACACATATCGGAGGCCGCGGAAGGGGAGGACGAGCAATCAAGCGTGCACCTTCCGGATCGGGTGATTACTTACATCGCCGATTCATCCGACGAGGAGGAAGACATGGCTCCCCGGACCGACCCATCTTTGAAAGAGCTGATGAAGGGCAGGAATAAGGGGCCGCCCCCTCAAGATAAAGGCAAGTCCATACAAATTGGGCATCCTCCCCCTCCTCCGCCCCAAGTGCCTACTGATCTTGGGCTCAAGCCAAATCCGGACTTGAGGAGAAAGAGGCCGGTGGAGCCTGCTGAGGAGGGGGAGCTGGGCCCATCGAAGGGCAATAAACAGGCCAGGCCTGCACCAGAGAGAAGAAGCAGGAGGTCCAACTCCGTGGAGAGCCACGAGGAGAGACCTGCGGCCCCAGTTCGTAAGCAGCCACAACCTGGTCGCCCGAGTTGGAAGTCGATGGCGGTCCCATCAGGATGGACGCCTCCCTTCGGCATTTTCGAGGTGGCCACGCAGGTCGCCTGGGCCGACGCTTTGCTACAACCGCTCCTCCTTCCCTCGGACATGAAGGCGTATAGGAGCTTTGAATATCCCGATCTGCTCCATTCGATGAAAAGGGACTTGGCTATGGTAAGCTACCTCATAAAGAAAATTTTGGTTTGTGCATTATTCCTACGGTCTAAGGCGTATCTTCCTTTTACTTAATAGGTCGCGCAACAAGTGTACGTGGCCGACGAATGGGCGAAGCGCTTTCATGATGAGACGAGGGCTGCTCACCAGGCCCGAGATGCTGCGGAGGACAACTTGAGCGTGCTTAGAACTCAGCACAAACAGTTGGCCGAGGAAGCGAAGAAAGCAAACCAGGAAAGGCTCAGCGCTGAGGCTGGGCTAAAGACGCTGGAGAAGCAGACGGAGACTTTCCGCAGCGAACTGCACCTCTGCCAAATCCATTTAGAAACGGAGAAGCAGATGGTGATAGGTCTGCGCGAAGAGCTCCGGCAGGCCAAGGAAGCTGTACAACTTCAGAAGGAAGCAGCCGAGGCCGAGAAACAAGCTTCCTATGCTCTGGGGGTGGAAGAGACTCAGAGCAGATTAACCGAGGAGTTTGCCTCCGTCGCCAGGGACTACTGCGACGTTACTTGGGAAAAGGCCCTTGACGCCGCGGGGGGTCCCTGCTGATTCCAGACTTAGGAGGCCTGAGAGCGTGTATTATGACCCTGACATCCAACCGCTCTCAGGTTCTGATCCTTCTCCCCCAGAGCAGCCAGCCCCAGTGTCTGAAGGTCCTGTGACAAACCAAGGTCTTCCAGCTTCTGTGGAAGACCCAACAGCCCCACTTCAAGAGGCCGGTCAGGGGGAAAGCGCCAAGGCCTCCCAAAGTAATGATCCGGATGCTGCCTCTTCGCAGCCCACACAAGTAGCCGACCACCAAGACCTCAAGACTAAGGCCTAGGACATTTATGTTAACGTTTTCTTTTTGTTTTCTACATTTATCATTTTAGGGCTTTGTACTCTGCTTCAATCATTAATGAAAGCGCAGTCTTTTTGTTTTATGTATCGTAGCAAATAATGGTGAATGTCTCTGTTGTTTTTTTTTTTTTTTAAGACTTGCATTGGACGAATGCCTAACTTGATTAACAAGACCTGGAAATTAACGAATTAACTAAACACAATTAAACGAGAAATCCGAGACGTTCGTTTGTCTATATCGGAATACTAAAAAGAAAGGTGGAACTTAAGTGAGAACACGCCGTAGAACAACTTAGGTGTCGACTAACCTAAGTAGACTAGTCCGAGGACTAATAGGTGATTGGATTTAAGTTTAAACAGTTCAAAGAACAGTGAGGGTGTTAACTAACCCAAATCATCCGGTCCGAGGACTCGTGCATGATTGGATTTAAGTTTAAACACGCCACAAAGTAATGAGGGTGTTAACTAACCCAGATCATCCGGTCCGAGGACTCGTGCATGATTGGATTTAAGTTTAAACACGCCACAAAGTAATGAGGGTGTTAACTAACCCAGATCATCCGGTCCGAGGACTCGTGCATGATTGGATTTAAGTTTAAACACTTCAAAGAACAGTGAGGGTGTTAACCAACCCATATCATCCGGTCCGAGGACTCGTGCATGATTGGATTTAAATTTAAACACGTCACAAAGTAATGAGGGTGTTAACTAACCCAGATCATCCGGTCCGAGGACTCGTGCATGATTGGATTTAAGTTTAAACACTTCAAAGAACAGTGAGGGTGTTAACCAACCCATATCATCCGGTCCGAGGACTCGTGCATGATTGGATTTAAGTTTAAACACGTCACAAAGTAACGAGGGTGTTAACTAACCCAGATCATCCGGTCCGAGGACTCGTGCATGATTGGATTTAAGTTTAAACACTTCAAAGAACAGTGAGGGTGTTAACCAACCCATATCATCCGGTCCGAGGACTCGTGCATGATTGGATTTAAGTTTAAACACGTCACAAAGTAACGAGGGTGTTAACTAACCCAGATCATCCGGTCCGAGGACTCGTGCATGATTGGATTTAAGTTTAAACACTTCAAAGAACAGTGAGGGGTACATATATTGAATATAAAGAACAAATTCTGATCAAACATAAGTTTATTAATAATAATACCTTTTCAAATTATTGACATTCCAAGGGCGAGGTATTACAAGTCCATCCAAGTCCTCCAAGTAGTATGCTCCAATGCCCGCGTTGGAGGTGATGCAGTATGGTCCTTCCCAGTTTGGCCCTAATTTTCCCCAAGCAGGATTCTTTGCTGAACCCACGACTTTTCGCAGTACCAGGTCACCTGGGACCAAAGGCCTTACCTTGACATGGGCATCATAACCTTGCCTCAGCTTCTGTTGGTAATGAGCCAACTGGACCATTGCGTTTTCCCTTTTCTCGTCGATCAAGTTCAGATCTCTCGCCAAGCTTTCATCGTTGTCCTTTGGATTGAATGAACTTGTTCTCATCGTTGGGAACCCAGTCTCCGAGGGGATAACTGCTTCAACTCCGTAGGTCATTGAGAAGGGGGTCTCTCCGGTGGACCTCCGAGGTGTGGTCCTATATGTCCAAAGTACATGTGGGAGTTCCTCCACCCATCTGCCTTTCGCTTCGTCCAGTCTTTTCTTCAATCCGCTGAGTATGACTTTATTTACAGCTTCAGCCTGCCCATTCCCCTGGGGGTAAGCCGGAGTAGAATATCTGTTAGTGATGCCCAACTCTCCACAGTAGTCTCTGAACATTTTACTGTCAAACTGGAGTCCATTATCTGTGATGAGTACATGTGGGACACCGAATCGAGTAACAATATTCCTCCAGACAAATCTTTTCGCATCCACATCTCGGATATTAGCCAGGGGCTCCGCTTCGACCCATTTGGTAAAATAATTAGTACCAACTATTAGATACTTTTTATTTCCCACAGCCTTAGGAAATGGTCCGACGATGTCTAAGCCCCATTGAGCAAATGGCCATGGGCTAGATATCGGATTGAGGATTCCCCCGGGCTGGTGTATACCTGGTGCATATCGTTGACATTGATCGCATTTTTTGACGTACTCCAAAGCTTCTCTCTGCATATTCGGCCACCAGTAACCCTGAGTGATGGCCCTATGTGCCAAGGATCTGCCTCCGGTATGACTTCCACAGATTCCCTCATGCATCTCTTCTAAGAGTGATTCCGTTTGATTGGGATGGACACAGAGCAGGTAAGGTCCAGAGAAGGAGCGCCTGTATAGCTTGTCATCCTGCGACAGCCAATAGCTTGGAGCCTTTTTCCTTACTTTGTCGGCCTCCATCTTCTCTTCGGGTAGAATATCATCCTTTAAGAACTGCGCGATGGGATCCATCCAGCTCGGCCCCATTCTTACTTGAGCGATCTGTACTGCATTTGCTGCTATCGAGGGTCGATGCAGGTCTTCTACAAGGATTAAACGAGGCAGGTTCTGTGCTGAGGAAGTTGCTAGAGTAGCTAAGGAGTCTGCATGCGTGTTGCCGCTTCTTGGGACATGTAACAAACTAAAGGATTCGAACTCCATCTGCAAGGCTTTCACTCGGCTAAGATAGCTTTGCATTCTCTCATCCTTGGCTTCAAATTCGCCCTTAACTTGACCCACGATTAGCCTTGAATCCGAGAAAAGGTTAATAGATCTCCCTCCCATCTTCAGGACCATGGCCATTCCTTCCAATAGCGCTTCGTATTCTGCTTCGTTATTTGTGGCAGGAAAGTTTAACCTTAACGACTTCTCAATGGTGATCATCTCGGAAGATGTCAATACTAGCCCAATGCCTGCTCCTTTCTGGTTTGACGCTCCATCTACATGCACTTCCCACACTAACAGGGGACACCTGGTGACGCCGCAGGCCAATTTTATACCTCTTTCCTCTGGTACTAATTGACTCTCTGTCTCTGGTTCGGTGAATTCTGCCACCAGGTCGGCCAGCACTTGGCCCTTAACTGAGGTGCGAGGCATGTACTTAATGTCGAAAGCTCCCAGAATGGTACCCCATTTGGCTATTCTTCCCGTGTAATCTGCACTTTTAAGTACGGCTTTTAGTGGGAGTTGAGTAAGGACAATCACCGTGTGCGCTTGAAAATAATGAGGCAACTTGCGTGTGCCAAGCACCACCGCTAATATGGCCTTTTCCAGTGGAAGGTATCGTACTTCTGCTTCATGCAGTGATTTGCTCACGTAATACACTGGCCGTTGCACACCGTTATCAACTCTTATTAGCACTAAGCTTACTGCGTGGGAGGCCACTGCAATGTAAGCAAAAAGGACCTCGTCCGGCTCAGGGCTTGACATGACCGGCGGACGAGCAAGATAGTCCTTAAGTTGTTGAAAAGCCGCGTCACATTCCGTCGACCATTCGAAGCTTCTCCATTTGTTGATCAACAGGAAAAAAGGTCGGCACCTATCCGCCGATCGAGATATAAATCTATTCAGCGCGGCAGTCATTCCAGTTAGTTTTTGTACTTCCCTCGGATTCCGAGGAGCTTGCATATTAATGATGGCCTTAATTTGGTCGGGGTTGACTTCAATTCCCCTATGAGTAACCATATAACCCAAGAACTTGCCTGATCTGACACCGAACGAACATTTAGCTGCATTCAAACGTAGTTTATGACTTCTGAGAATTTCGAAGACAGCTCGAAGATCTTCAAGGTGTTCAGATGTTCTTTTGCTTTTCACCACCATGTCATCTATGTAAATTTCCATGTTTTTCCCCAATAATGGTTCAAACATCCTTGTCATCATCCTTTGGTAAGTGGATCCCGCGTTCTTCAGACCGAAAGGCATCACTTTGTAGTGGTAGTTTCCTACTGGCGTGACAAAAGCAGTTTTTTCTTGATCGTCCAACGCCAAAGGTATCTGATGATAACCCTGGAAAGCGTCCAAGAAGCTCATCCGAGGGTGGCCGACTGTGGCGTCAACCAGCTGATCAATTTTGGGCATGGGGAATGGATCTTTGGGGCAGGCTTTATTTAGGTCCGTGTAATCAACACATACTCGCCACTTCCCGGTCTTTTTCTTGACCACTACCGTATTCGCCAGCCACTCAGGATAGAACACCTCTTTAATGGCCCCAGCCTTCTTTAGCTTCGACACTTCCTGTCGGACCGCCTCTGCATGCTCCTTAGACGGCCGGCGAGGGAGTTGCTTCCTGGGGGTTATTGCTGGATTGACATTCAGGTGGTGGCAAATGAAGTCCGGGTCTACCCCCGGAGCCTCGTAAGCATCCCACGCGAAGACATCCATGTTTCGCTTGAGGAACTCTACCAATTCCACTCTTTCTGACTGGGATAGTTGAGATCCGACTTGAAAGAATCTTTCAGGGTCATCGCCTACCGCGATCTTTACGAGATCCTCACATTTTGCATCCTCGGACAACCCGTCTGCGGGCAATATTGGGGACTTTGATTGCTATAGCTCCTTTTTTCGAGCCCCCGATTCTGCCTCAGGCTCATGTCGGATGGCTGCTATCATGTATTGCCGTGCTACGGTTTGATCACCCAGTATCTCTGCTATTTTGTCCCCAGAGGGGTATTTGATCTTCTGATGCAGGGTGGAAGAGACTGCTCCCAAGGCATGAAGCCAAGGCCTTGCAACAATCGCCGTGTAAGGGGAGTAGGCATCGACTACTATAAAATCGACCTCCACTACCTCCGTTCCGGCTTGCACCGGCAGTCTGATCTGTCCCCTCGGAATAATGGTCCTTCCCTCGAAGCTTACTAAAGGGGAGGCATAGGGCGTCAGGTCTTCGGCTCTTAGATTCAGCCCCTTAAAGAGGTCGGGGTACATGATCTCGGCTGCGCTGCCTTGGTCCACCATTACCCTCTTTACATCATAGCCTCCGATACGGAGGGTAATTACTAGGGCGTCATCGTGAGGTTGGACAGTTCCAATCTTATCTTCCTCAGAGAAACCCATGACCAAGGGTCGACTTAATTTAGCTCTTTTTGACTCGTGAGAGTCATCTTCGGGATATAGACGAGCCACTGACATCACCCTGGAAGGGCATGACCCTGTTCTGCCAGGCGCCGCAAAAATAACATTAATAATTCCGAGGGGAGGTCCTGGGGGATTCCCCCTCTCTGACCGAGTATCTGTAAGAGTACCCAAACTATTGGAGTGGTGCAACAACTGCTTTAGTCTACCCTCCCGAACAAGCTGGTCAAGGTGATCCCATAAACTTCTGCAGTCTTCAGTGGTATGCCCATGGTCTCTATGATATTGGCAATAAAGATTTCGGTTTCTCTTCTCGGGGTTCCCCATCATCTTATTGGGCCACTTGAAGAAAGGCTCGTTTTTTATCTTCTCCAAGACCTGGTGCACGGGCTCTCGGAATACAGCTCCAACTATTTGGCTATTGCTGGACGCTTGCTGCTCGGCATAATCCCTCCTTGGCCGGTTGTTATTGTACCTGTCCGGCCTGAATTCCCTCCTTTCTTGGGGGGCGAGCTTGGTTTTTTCTTTTCCTTGCTGTTGCTGCTGCTGATCATCTTCTATCCTCTTATACTTATCCACTCTGTCCATTAATTGTTGCAAGTTGGTGACCGGTTTCCCAGTCAGGGATTTCCTCAGACCGTGTTCAGAGGGAAGGCCAACCTTGAAGGTCCTGACAGCAACCTCCTCAAAGTCCCCATCAATTTCATTAAACACTTCCCAATACCTCTCGGCATATGACCTCACAGTCTCTCCTTCCCTCATTGTCATTGACAGCAACGAATCAAGGGGTTGGGGAGCTCTGCTGCATGCGATAAACCGGGAGCAGAATGATTGAGTGAGCTTTTTAAAAGAACCGATGGAATTGGTCTTTAATCCGTCAAACCACCTCATCGGCATCGGTCCTAGGCTTGAAGGAAATACTCTGCACAACAGAGCTTCGTCCTGAGAGTAAACCGCCATCCTCTGTCTGAACTGGCTCACATGTTCTACAGGATCGGTGCGTCCATTGTACATAGAGAACGTAGGCTGATGGAAGCGTCTGGGAAGCCTTGCCCTTTCTATTCCCCGCGTAAAGGGAGACTTAGAAATTTGGGTCAGGGCCTTCTTCATTTGCTTAGCCCCCGCCCCCTTCCTAGACGGGCTTTTTCTCCTCCTTTTGTGAGAGCGTTCCTCTTCATAGGAGTAAGATTCACTGGGAGGAGTTTCTGATGAGTTCCTGTAACCATCCTCCTCTTCATCGGCGGAGGAGGTATCAGAATTCGAAGGGATATGACTTCGTTGTGCTCGACGAAGCTTCTTTTTCAAATCGTCTATTTCCTGTTGCAAGTCTTGTTCATCAGCGTGCTCTTGCGCCAGAGGGCTCTTTCGTCGATAGCCACTTCTCCTCACATGGGTCGTCCGTGAACTACCTTCACGTTGATTATCTACGTGGTTTTCTTGTTCGAAATTGGGAAATTCGTCTGGTTGCCTGACATTTACTGATTCTGCATGAGGCGGACTGGCTTGTTGTGGTCCTGAACCAGCCATAACTGTTGCAAATTTCTACTGACGCTAATTCTTCCCACAGACGGCGCCAATTGTAGGGTCACAGATCGCAGCCCACACCTTGATGGAAACAGGGAATGGGCTCAACGAGCCCAATACAATAGATTTGTAAGAGAGTGGGTTGAAGAATTGGGCCAACAGATTTTCGCGACAGTTATTGGGAGTAGGATACTTGGCCGAGGAGGCTAAAACGCACGAACAAGCTAAGATCTTAGGTCCGAGGGTTAAGGTTAAGACAGTTTTGATGAATTCTAATCAAGTCCGAGGGGTATGAGCTTAGACAAGACACTTTCTTTTAGGTTATTTCTTTCTAAATGCTACAGTAACGACTTCTCAATGTTCTTCCCGTTTTTTTTCTTTTTCTTTTTTTTTCCACCCCCACCTTATGAAGAGTTTGCTCCATTATATAGTCCCTCACTGTTCGATCCCATCGTCCACTTGTCTGTCATCTAGCATGGTACTTGAGTTTCTACTTCTTTCCTTACAGCTTTTTGATTTTCTGGGGGCTAAAGAAGACTTTTTACACTGTTCAGGGGTCTTCTCCACATTAATGCGGCCAGGAAATCAGCTGCAATACATTTAATGCGGTGGTAGCAGCTTTTCCTTAAGATATTTCTGCATCCTTATCCTTTCCATACACGCCGGTAGTCTATCTTTTATTCTGGGACTCGTTGGAAGGTGGGCTAAAGGAGAGCCGAAGTCCCTCTCTCCAATAGACGTCATATCCGAGGAGGGTGTTCCTCTCGGAGCAACCTCCTCGGACACTTACGCGCCCCAGTGTTATCAACATGATGCCTCAACGATTTCTCCTCCTCGGGCGTGCTTTTAATGAAACGGTGTTCCTGGGCCTCGATCGTGGGCCTTGGTTTTACTCCCCCACAACGTTATTGTGGATGGATGATGATTTGTGATAACTCCATAGAATTTGGATAACAAAATTTTTGGAATGTTTTAAAGAATTCAAAGAAAAAACCATAGAA
This sequence comes from Quercus rubra, assembly GCA_035136125.1. Taxonomy (NCBI): domain Eukaryota; kingdom Viridiplantae; phylum Streptophyta; class Magnoliopsida; order Fagales; family Fagaceae; genus Quercus; species Quercus rubra. Next base: position 55,600,601 of record CM068733.1, read on the forward strand.
ATTTTGAGATAAGAATGAGTAGTTTTTACTTTTTACGTGAGGTTTTTTTTTTTTTCATTTTTTGAAGAAGTAATTTTGTATTTTTTCTTTTATAAAGATAATTGAAGTATTTGAATTCAAATAGATAACAAATATCGATAGGAATCAAGCATTTGAATACAAATGGGTAGTGAGAATAATGGTTTTTTTCCCCTTTTGTATGTGAGATACTATTACTGTTTTAACCTTTTTTGCTATTTTGTAGGAAAAAAAATTAAACTAAAAGGTATGTTATTTCAAAATTTATATGAGAATATTTTGGTATGCTAAAAATTGAAGACAAAATAAGGGAATTTTCTTATTAGTAATAAAGATTCTATATATATATAGGAGAAGGTTGTAAATAACTAAATATTATTTAAAAAAGCAGCCAAGTCGGCTAAGATTATAACATTAAGGTGAGGTAAATCAATAAATCACTAACATGTCAACCATGTCTAGATTGGTTATGAGTTATAGAATTACTCCGTCCCTTATCATGGACACAACTAAAATTGGAAAAGGTTTCTGCAAGGATTTTAGAATCCACTATCAAATGACTAAATGAAGCAAAAGACTCTACTTCCTCTCCAAAGAATTAATGACTACAGGGGAATTACCTTCTAAAATCACTGAAGAAACACCAATCTCTTGGGCAAAAACCAAAGCTCTTGTTGTAGCCAGTGCCTCCACCTCATCTACAGTGTGTGGAAGAGGAAGTCTAAATCTTAAATCTTTTTTTTTTTTTTTTTTGCTGAGATAAATCTTAAATCCTTTTGATAATGAAATGTTTATTTCTTTAATTTTTTTAAGTATTATATTCAACTATTCATACAGATGTGACTTTGATTTATTAGTGGATAAGATTTGTTGTTAGCTGGTACTTCATGGATTTTATTAATGGCTATCTCTCATTTATATTAATATCACCCCATTATTGTTGAAGGTTATGGGTAGTGGCCACCTAACCAATTAACAAATTATATATTAGGCAGTAGTCTATTTTACCAAGCCAAAGGTCAAAAATACAGTTGTTCAATGATGTTGTTCAATCTCTTTCATAAAAGAGAATATGAGTTCTAATCCTTTTCCCATATTTGTGGTAAATATATTAATAAAAATAAATAAATGTTTATCTGTGTTTTAATTGATAAAAATAAATTTTACTTCATGAATTTTAATGACTATCTCTCATTTATATTAATATCCCCCATCATTGTTGAAAGATATGGGTAATGGCCACCTAACAAATTGGCAATTATATAATAGGTAGCAACTTATTTTACCAAGCCAAAGGTCAAGAATACAGTTGTTTAATGATGTTGTTCGGTCTCTTCCATAGAAGGGAATATGGGTTCAAATCATTTTCCCATACTTGTGGTAAATAACATCACCAATGGTCCAACAATAGTGGTTTTCATGTTTATCGGGTTGAAGACAACATCACCAATAGTGGTTTTCTTATATGATTTTTGTTTTGTTTTATTTTATTTTTAAAAATGGATTAAATGAATTAACTCCGCTATTAGAACTTAAACCCAAAAAGGAATTTTAAAAAATGCAGTATTACAACGTTGGATTTGATAATCCCCCTTCAAATGGTTATTATATAACCTTTTCTTTTTTGGATAAATTCGATAGTTTTTTTTTTTTTTTTTTTGGTGAGAAACAGATCAGGTTGTATTATTAACAAGGGGCTGGAAAATCAGCTACACAAGAGGGGTGGTGTTGGATGGAACATCCTCCATCCACACAAGCAAGGGCGAAGAAAATCTAGCTCTCTTAGCTAATGCATCTGTTGCGGCATTACCTTGCCTATAAGAGTGAGAGAAAGAAATACTCTAAAAAGATTTTACATAAAATAAAACATTGTTAATCAAATGGCCAAACATTGAACAAAGATTGTTTCCAAATTTAAAAGAGTTTATCACAAACTTAGAATCGCCTTCAAGGATCATGTGGTGGTGGCCAATTTCCTTGGCAAAGAGAGCAACCTGCCTGCCCTGTCTAGCTACGAGAAGCTCCAGAATGAATCCTGAGCGTCTTTGTTAAAAATACTAATGTCAATTGAACTATAACAATCTTGGTAAACTACTTTTAGTTATATAAGAAAAATGATAAATGAATAAAATAACAAATGCAATATATATATATAATAAAAAATAAAAAAACAAATGCAACATACATATAAAAAATATAAAATATAAAATAAATGCAACATAAATTATAAAAATTATTTAAAAAAAAAAAGAAAAAAAAAAGAAAAAAGACCTAGAGTATGGGCTAACTCTGGTTGACTGTTACCCACCTTTGTTTAAACTAGCCCGCCCATTTTTTTGGTGAGAACCTTAAACTTCAAGAGCCAGCCCACCAATATTTATGGGCCAACAAGTTCATAATCATTGCCCACAACCTTTTTTAGGTGAAAGTGAAACTCTAAAATCAACTTTAAATATGCTTTTCTCGTATATTATATAAGTAATAAATAAACAATAATAATTAATATACAAATTAAATAATAAGAAATAACCCTTTTTTAGAATAATAATAATAAATAACTGTAGGGTCACAAGTTTTAGCCCACACCTTAGTAGAAACAGGAAATGGGCCCAACAGGCCCAATACAATAGATTTGTTAGAGAGTGGGTTAAAGAATTGGGCTAGCAGCGATTTTCACAACAGCTATTGGGGTCTGGGTGTTTGGCCGAGGACGCTAAAACATACAGATGGATTAAGATTTTACGTCCGAGGAGTGAGGTTTAGGCTGTTTTAGTGAATGATGATTAAATCCGAGGAGTTTGATCTGGGATAAGATGAATTCCTTTAGGTTGTGTTCTCTCGATGCTACAGTAGTTCATTCTCGATCCCCCCTTTTTTTTTCTTTCCTTTTTTTTTCTTTTTCTATGAAGGGTTTATTCCATTATATAGCCCTTCCTTGTGTGATCCCACCGTCCACTTGTCTGTCATCCAGCATGGCACTTTGAGTTTCCATTCCCTTCCTTACCGCTTTTGATTTTCTGGGGATAAAGATCCCTGTCAACACTGTTCAGGGGTCTTCTCCACATAAATGCGGCCAGGAAAGTAGCTGTGCTGCATTCAATGCGGTGGTAGCAGCTTTTTCTCCAGATATTTCTGTATCCTTATCCCTTCCATATGCATTGGTAATCTATCTTTACCTCTAGAGCTTCCTGGAAGGTGGGCTAAGGGGAAGCCGAGGTCCTTCTTGCCAACAGACGTCATGTCCGAGGAGGGTACTCCTCTCGGACCGACCTCTCTGGATGTTTATGCGCTCTTCTTTTAATTACAACGGTCCTCTGTGATTTCTTCTCCTCGGGCGTATTGTTGATGAAACGTTGTTCCTGGACCTAGGTCACTGGCCCATATTTTACTCCGCCACAATAACCTTAATATAACTTTAGGTTATGTTTGGTAACAGTTTTTGTTTTCTATTTTCAAAAACTTGTTTTTGGGAGTATAAAGATTTTTTTTTTTTTTTTTTGTATTTTTGAAATTAAAAACATGTTTGGTTAGTTGAAATTTTAAAAAAAAAAAATTTTGAAGAAAAAAAAAATATTGAAAATATGTTGTTACTAGGATTTGAATTCTAATGCTAACTCATTAAATGAGACGATTGATTAAATCAAACATATATTTTCATTGACTTTTAAAAATAGAAATTGAAAACAATTTTTCTATTTTCAAAAACTTGTTTTTGGGAGTATAAAGAATTTTTTTTTTTTTTTTTTTTGTATTTTTGAAATTAAAAACATGTTTGGTTAGTTGAAATAAAAAAAAAAAGTTTTTTGAAGAAAAAAAATACTGAAAATATGTTGTTACTAGGATTTGAATTCTAATGCTAACTCATTAAATGAGACGATTGATTAATTCAGACGCATGTTTTCATTGACTTTTAAAAATAGAAATTGAAAACAATTTTTTGCATGTTTTCAGTTTCCTTTACAAACTGAGTTTTGAGAACGATTTTTGTTTTCTGTCCATTTTGGGTTATCAAATAAGTTTTTTAGTCTCAAAATAGAAAATTGTTTTTGGGAATAGAAAATAAGGGGAAAAATAATTACCAAACATACCCTTAGTTTCTCTGTTGCTAAAAAAGTTAGAATTTCCTTCTTCTTTTAGGCTGAAGAATTGTTATTCATTTTTTTAGAAGGTGTCTTTATTCTCTCTAGATACTAAGCGTGCCTATAGAGCTTGTGAATTTTTTTACCTAGGGTTCAAGGAATCAATCTAGATAAATGTGAACTATAAGACTCTAGGTAAACAACATTTAGGTATATAACATAATATATTTCACACTCAAATCATCAATTGAAAAAATAAATAAATAAAAAGTAAAAACTAAGAGTATGGGCCAAGCTAGTCTAACTGGTACCAAAATTTGATGAAATTAGCCCGCCCAGATATTTAGTGGGAGCTTTGAACTTTTACATTGGCCCACCAAACTTTATGGGCCAACAAGATCATATCCCCACGTTAGCCTCTGAAAGTTGAAACCTGAAACCCTAATGTCGCCTTTAAATATGCTTTTCTCATATATTATATAAGTAATAAATAAACAATAATGATTAATATACAAATTCAATAATAATAAATAACCTTTTTTTTAGATGAATAATACTAAATAATCTTAGTATAACTTAGTTTCTCTGTCGCTAAAAAAGTTGGATTTTTCTTCTTTTCTTAGGCTGTAGAATTGTTGTCCCTTCTTTTAGAAGGTGTCTTTGTTCTCTCTAGGTACTAAGCAGGCCTATAGAGCTTGTGAGTTTTTTTTCAGGGATATAGAAAACAGTCTAGATAAATATGAACTATAAGACTAATATATTTCACACTCAAATCATCATTAAAAAAAAAAAAAAAAACTAGAGTATGGGCCAAGCCTGGATGACTGATACCAAAATTTGATGAAGTTAGCCCGCCCAATTTTTTAGTGAGAGCATTGAATTTTTACATCGGCCCACCAAGCTTTATAGGCCAACAAATTTTTTTTTTTTTTTTGAGAAACAATGGGCCAACAAGTTCATATCCCCACGTTAGCCTCTTATACTTGAAAGTTGAAACCTGAAACCCTAAAATTTGCCTTTAAATATGCTGTTCTCCTATGTTTCTCTTCATTGTGTCAGTGTGAGTTGTGGCGGTGTGGCTTGTGTTCTATGCTTTTCCTATTTGTGGTCTCTGTGTGTGTTTTTTTGTAGGAACATAAACAATGGGAAGATGATGATATTAGTTGTCGCCCCAGTCTTACAAGCATCTCTGTATTTGATGCTTCATGGTGATTGACATACTCTATTTCTGATTCCTCAACAAACCCATCAAAAAAATCTGATTTTTGTTTTGTTTTTTTGTAAAGAAAGTATGCAAAGGAGGCGTGATGATTGTTATCCATACAAGTCTGTATATATCACAACTTGATGATTCTACAACATGCACTACCATCTGATCTCTTTTAGCTCTTTCAATTTCTATTTTTTATTGTTTTTTTTTTTCTTGTTTATTGTGCAATCAAGGATGAAAATTTTTCCGATAATTACTGATTTTACAGTGATTAATACACAAATAATCACCATCTTTCGGCTGAGATTGCATTTACTTTGATAAAATTATATTTATTTTTTTGAAGATTTGTTAAATTTGCCCCTGTATCTGACGCCTAGATTTAATAATTGTGGCTGGGCGTTTCGTTTAAAGGGCAAAAATTAAGAGGTTTTTAAACAGGTTGCGACACAGTTTGCTTCTTTCTTTCATAAGCTTGCTGTTACATTATTCCTGCTTACATTTCTTTTCCCTTTTCACTTCAAAAATTTCTCTCTTGGATTTATAAAATTATAGATATTTTATCTACTGTTTTGAATGTGCAAACATAGCGTTGGTTGTGACTAATTTGAAAGAATAATTTTAGTAAGGGTATGTATCTCTATGTTAAACTTAGGTGTGGGTACGCTAGGTTCTCCAATTGAATTGGTTGTTTTAATTTGACTCTCCTTGAAAGTGCAACAAAGTGTTTGAATTCAATTGGGAACCCAATGTAATGGACCAAAGTGTTTGTCACCTATCGCACATGCATGATGGTGAAACCGGAGCGTTTTTTTCATGTCAGTGACCAATTAGATAGATAATTTACTTAACCATTAGATTACTAGGCTAATCAATTTATGGAGAAACCACATTTGGATGCGACACATCAGGTATTATGATGCATCAAGCAGACATAGGCTAAGGAATTTCATGTCTGCTTCCAGCCTCAATCAAAATTACATACATATTGTTGTGATGTCAACTGGGCAAAATGCAGGGACAATCGTCAATCGGTCATTGAATACTGCATATAACTTGGTCAGTCACTTATTTCTTCGAAGATCAGGAAGCAAACAACTATTTCACGTTCATATAGATCAATGACTACTACTATTTGTAGTGGGATTACTTTGATTAAAACTGCTTTTGGCATACCTCATTACAAACCAAATTATATTGCGACATCAAGGCTACCATTTAGATAGCCTCAAATCCTGTGTTCCATGAGTGCACAAAGCACATAGAAGAAATTGATTGCTATAATTGCTATTTAGTATGTGATAAATTGAAAACCAAGCTTAACAAGATTGTCTACATCTCAACAAGTCAACTTTTGAAATCCCCTTCACCTAAATCTCCTCCAATAAGGCCAACCTTATAGTGGTTGAGATGTGACCATGCACCAAATGACCCCAGCAGCCCCAAGCAACTCGTAGCATTTGTCTCACCATCAAATTGGTAGGATATGGATCAAGGTTAAGTTAAAGCTATCAAATGTAGTGCAGCCCATTTTAATTCGAGCTATTTGTTCTACTTTGAAGTAAAAGAGTATGCCCTATCATGGCACAGAGTGAGTACTACTGCAATGTTCATCTTTCAAGAGTTTTAAATATATCTATTTTTTACTTCATTTAATATTTACTTATTTAGTAGTATTCGTACATAGGACGAAAATTTCAAATAGATATTGTCAACAACTTTTCTTCATTTTCCTTTTTGTGCATATTTTGTCATACAGATTTGAAAGACTAAAATTCATACATGCTCATTGGTACTAACAAGCTCATTCAATACATGTACTATAAAGATTGGAAGATGCCTTATGTATAGCCATATCTATATTTTACAGCTACACAAAAGGAACAGTGGCATATACACTACATCATGCCATATCGTGGTCGCTTAACTTTAACCAGATACGCATCATGCTGCTTACTATATGCAGGTCACACAGTACCAGATATTTACCACACAAGGCTTTGGTGCAATAGGATTCAGGCCTGCTTTGGTGGAATTTGTGATATATCTACTAGAATTTTGTTTAGGGACTGAGGCCTTGAGAAGAAAGGTGCATGATCAGAACCTTTGAGCCAAAAAACCTGTTCTGGGGGATTTGTATTTATTATGTTCTCCTGTAGAGCAACTGGTATGGCACAGTCTTCAGGAGTTCCAATGTAGAATCTCCGGATAGAACCATAATGCGCATCAGAAAGTGAGAGTTTCTCTATAACCGGCCCAAAAGGTATTGGCCTCATTGAAACTAATGACAATGCAACGTCCTGGACATCAAGGAAAATAAAAACTTAATCTTCAGCGTTGTATTGGTATCACACTCTTAATTAGACCTGGTCCAAGAATGTTTAATTCAAGCGGTAATGACAATGTTATAAAGATACCTTAGCAGGACTTTGATTGAACAAGAAGTCTTTCACCAATTCTTTGTCAAGACCTATAGCAGTTGGGGGCTGATCTTTCCCATTTGTGTACAAAAATTTCTGAGCTTGCTGCATCAGATCATTTGAACCTGTCTGTAATTGCATAGATAATCAGTTCAAGAAATAAGCCAATTACATAAATCTCATGCTAGAAAATAATATTTGGAACATTGGACTTCAGAGCTTCCTTCATACTAAATTAAATCCTATGCAGCAAATCTGATATAACAAGATGTCAAGAATTGAAACTAATCATAACAAACAATACGTTCAAGAGTGTAATTCATCAAAATGAGGGGTCTAAGTATATACAGATCTAAAAGAATTAAAGTTAAGTATATCCTCTTTATTTCACTGGAAATGGAGGAAGTACATTCCACCTTTAGGATTTTATTTCTCGGATCTAATAGTGTATAGAGTGCTATGTAATTTAAGATTTTAAGTGGTGTGACACTAGATACACAATTAAATTTTAATGTTTAATCTGAACTATGAAATGGATCCATTTCAAATGAAGATGATCATTTTACAGATTAAGGAGGTATAAATCTCACTACATAGGAAAAAGGTAAAACCTTGAAGTCACTTGGAAAATAAAACGAGGTTTTCCTTGTTACAGTTATGAATTATGAATGAAACCAAAGGGGCATGAGTTCAATATTATTCTCCCTTTTCTTTCCCACTTTTTGAGTCCAAGAAATTATAGAATGAAGGACAACCTGTTGGGAAACCATATCAAGGAAACTCTGCCCACTACTCAACATTGCTGCAGCTATAAAAATTGCTTTTGAGATTTTAGATGGAAACAACTCCATTACATATGAAATACAAGCACCACCAAAATCATGTCCCACCAAAATCACCTGCATTTAAAAGAAAAATTTTAGCTCTAGTATATCTAAATGGAAAAATTTACCAACATTACTGCTACTGATATGGATTAAAATGGCATAAAGATGTTAAAATTGGCATATTGTGGATCAACATATGCCAATGCGGAATTTAATTTCAATCATTTCTCCCACAAAGCATATTATGGATCAACATATGTCAATGCTGAATATAGTTTCAATTATTTCCCCATAAAGCGTTAAAATTTCTTATTATAGAGGCAGGTGAATTTTACCAGAATATTTTGTCCACCAGAATATATATATATATATATATATGACTAAATTAAAGTGCAAGAAAGTGAGAATACCAAAAATGATTATTGCTTAATCATCCCTTTCTGTATTAGTTATCTCTGTATAAGATAAACAACAATATGACTATATGAGGGTCTTATCCTTGTAAATTGCAATTGAGAATAACAATCCAACCAACGAAGACCAACTAATCAAAGGCATCGGCCATTTTTTTAAAAATTGTTTAAATACCTTATAATAAGCGTATATGAACGTCAAAAAATAATAGTGTACTGTAATTTCACATTATTATTCTAACATGGCTTCAAAGAGAGAGAGAGAGCAGAAAACCTTTTCTCCATCTCCAAGTTTCTCTAGGATATCAGTAAGTGGCTTTACGTATTGTGCAAGACTCGTAATGCTGTTTGTATCAAATGTATGAATTCCAGAACCTGCCAAGTCAACTGCATCAACTCTATATCCACTTTCTTCCAATAGTGTGATTGTTTTATACCAACACCAAGCACCAAAGCCACCTCCGTGAACAAGAACAAAATGTATGGTTTCCAGGCCATCAACATTTAGATCCTAAGGAATGGAAATTAACAAAATAAGATGGTGGATGATATATATAATTGGAAGAATATACTTTTATTGGATGACATATACATATATCCATCATTCTTTCCATCTCCTAATGAACAGTGCTGTAAAAAAATACAAAATCAAAGTGATTGTATGCTCGTATTTGAACAGCATTTTGAGTTAAGAAACCAATGATAGTTATAATTAACACATGTATGATAGGCAATTATAAGAAATAGATAATATCAAATTTCCACAAACTCAAGCAAAATGCATCCACACCAAACTGCCTAACTTGTCCCATTAACCCTACTCCATATTCAGTCCTTACTTGAAGCCTACATTCAATTGCATACTTTCTAAGTACTGTCTTTTAGTCTCATTAGGGATTCATTTTTTGATGTCAAAATCATTCAAAATCCTGAAAAGGTAATTCTTTGATGGTAAAAAGTAATAGGTAAGCAACAAAAAAATGTTGCCAGGAAAAAATTACAGCTTAATAAAAAATATAAAAAAGTAAAGAAGTGAAGGTAAAAAAGTAAAATTAGTAAAAAAAAAATTTGTGAGAGGGAGGGGTGAATTGCATTGGATCTCAATCCATAATATAGGTAGACTTGTCTCATGTGGCCAGAGTCAGAAGAAAGTAGCTTCCTGCAATGTGGCAAGAAGGTCATGTAACTTAAGGCTAAAGCACAACAAAGATATTGGACATGATATTTCCCCTCTTGGTCTTGGGTCTTCGAATTGTCGAGGTCACCTACTAGTTGCGACTCTTCAACATACAAGTTAGGCCACAACAATGGAATCCATGGACGTTTCCAGCCATCATTTATGAAAAACTTTTGTGAACGTTTGATGTTTGACCAAACCCACTGAATTTTATGGTTCGAGTTGAAATCTGACAAGCCCATGACGCAATGTTTTGTCCTATGACAAATGAGAACTCTTTGCTTAAACAGTTAAACCCTCATAAAAAGGTGATGTAATCTAATATTATAGTATATATTAATCCTTTAGAATAAGATATCTTTATTTATGACTAATATTATAGAGGTTGCTCTTTGAACTGGTCCGTGTGCTGTTGTACAGATTGACCAACTCATTCAAAAACCATTGAGTGTGGAAAAATATAACCAAAAAAAAAAAACTCAAAACTCCTATTCTTTGTCGGAATAGGTTTGACTTGCGTCCAATATTCTATGTACCTAGATGAAAAATGGACACAACATATATTTTAAAAATAGCACATGTCAGTCCGATATTTCATCCAGAGCATGGGATATAAGTCTTATCCTACTAAAATAATGGTTAAATGACCATTTACACTATATCATGTCATAAAAAGTTAAAAATGATAAAATTAAGATTCAACTCTGTAAGTCCATGCAGTACATTAGGTTTCTTAATTCATTTCAAGCATGTTGTTGTATTAATCAAATAATCATAAACAATGTTATCTTCTCCAAGGAAAATTAAATTCAAAGCAACTATATGTTTTAAAGAGAAACTTATATACTGTACGGTAAGCAACTCTAAATAAGTATTAGCATATTAGAAAAAATAGTTAAATACTTACGTTTACCAGTTCATAATAGCTAGGTGGTGGTTTATCAATTATCATCCACTAGCTTTACATTTAATTGTAAAAAAAAAATAATAATAATTATCAAAAAATTGATAATAGTTCAATTCACAAAAAGGAGGAAGAAGAACAAGAAGAAATAAAACTATATTGATGAAAATCTAGACTATACGAAATCAGTTTTCACTTGGGAATATTTATGTTTTTTAGTAAAAGAAGTATAAAACTATGACACAATTAATCATCCAAAAACCGTAGAATTCTCATTGTTCCAGTCATGAATCAACTTTGAATAGCTCAAAACAAGCATTATAAACACATATTCTCCAGCAAATGAACTCAAGAATCACTAAAAACCAAAAAGAAACAAAGTCATACCTTGTTAACAAGCTGAAGAGGCTGAATGAGAGAATGATCAGTACGTGACCTCTGCCTAGAACTTGAACTCTTTGGAAGCTTTTTAGGAGCAGCTGTAGATGGGTACACCACAGAAGTGGACCTGTTAAGGTTAACGGGTAGAGAACCGTTCAGCTGATGCTGGTGGAAGAGGAAAGCTGCAGAAAGAGCCTGTTGGTGAATGAGAGCATCATCAAACTCAAGCTCCTCATCCTTTTTCTTAGTTCTTTTTGTTGAAGAAGAGTTTGGTAAACGTTTTGAGGGTTTTTTTGTGAAGGTTACCCCCTTGGGAGTGAAACATGCCCATGAGTTTCCCATTTGCTATGCCATGTAAGTTAGAAAACGAGGCTCATATGATACTTATGTGAATGGAAAGTCTATGCTAGGGGTTTGGACTTTGAAAATGCCAGCTAAGGCTATTTAATTTTTTTTGTGCTAGAAGAATTTTATGCTTATACGTGTGAGGTCCCAATTTAGTATTACCCCTATTTTAATGTCTACGTGTGAGCTTCAAGTTTCCTCCTAAATATGGCCAAAATGGCCAAATACCAATGTTTGTCAAAATTATTACTATTTTACTATTGTTTGAGAAGTATTCAGCCATCTATTACTTTTTGACACTTGAGTTTCTAAAACTCGAGTTCCATAAAAAATGCCACTAACGTGGATTATTTTATTTAAAAAATGCCACACGAAACTCAAGTTTATGAAGCTTGAGTTCCTTGCAACGTGTTACTCAAATTAATAAAACTCAAGTACCAAGATTCCTTGAACCTAATATAAAAACATGAACCCAGAAAATTAGACATGGAATGAATCCAAAAGAAGAAAATGAACACAAAAAAAACTCAACAACTCAATTCTAGATCTAAAGAAACTCAAACAATTTAGCAACACGTTCAAACATCTATGGCCAATGATTCTCTTGCCGCTACATGCCATTGCCACCACTGGCGGTGGCTTCTCTTCTTATTCCCCCTCTCACTTCCTCTCTCCTCAACTTGGTTTGATCTATTTGAACTAAACCCAAAAACCCCAATCTTAGAGATAGTGTACGAAGTTCAATTGGCGATTTCGGCAGAGCAGATATAAGCAGAGAGAGATTGAAAACAATACCATCACAAGCAAATTTGAGGTTTTTTTTTTTTTTTTTTTTAGGTTGCTAGACTTTATGTTTTTTGAGCTCGAAAATTTTGGTTTAGACAACAATTGAGATTTGAGACTCTTGTCATTGAAGAATTACAACATCGATTTGACACAAAGCTACTAGAGAGCGCCAAGGAACGTATGACTTATGCAAGGAATTTGTTAGAATTCTACTCATATCAAGCACTTCATCAGTTAAGCATAAGTCTAGAAGGAACTCGAGCTCCACAAGCTCGAGTTCGAGGTGACATTTTTAATTTAAAAAAGTCTAGCTTAGCCATTGCCATAGTGGAAATTTTTAATGGAACTCGAGTTCTTGGAATTTAAGTAACATGCCAAACTCGAGTTTGAGGAACTTGAGTTCCAAAAGAGTGGTAGATTGCCAATTAGTTCCAAAACAGTAGTAGATTGCTACATATTTCAACCAACAGTGGTATTTGACCATTTGGCCCCTAAATAGGACACTTCTAAATTCTCATACTTAAGTACAAGGTGGTGTCATGTATATTAGCATTGGTCAATACAATACACTATGAGACAATTAAATTGAATACATGGTACAACCATGTGTGTGTTTGAATTTAATTAAGAGTTGTACCTACATAACTAACTTTGTTACATAGATAGTGGAGAGAAGATGCATATGTTATGTTGGATTATTTAGACCCTTGTACTCTTAGATTATTTAACCTAATTAATTAACCAAGTTGTTGCTTAGGTTTATTTTTCAGATCTAGGTTAAACACAAACAATCATATCACTAAGGTGCGAAAAAGTAAAAAAGGCAAGTAATATGATGACTCAAGAAAACTAATGAAACCGTTCAGTTTTAAGGTAAAAAAGTTGAGGAGGATTTAACGTAAACTATTCTTAAGGCAACAAATTCACTATATAGAATGAAAGTTTTACAATAGATTTTCCCCTAAATCTAAATCTACCTCTTGTAATACTTACTCACATGACCACACGCAGCTCTAAATCCACAGACTCTTCTATGTGAATTTGTCACACACAAACACCCCCGTTTGTGACTTTGAGATCCCACTCAAAACTTTAGATCATTAGCAATAGCTGATCTTGTATGCAACAACTTATCTCCACTGGTTCTTGTATACAAATCTTCTTTCTGATAGATGCTTGTTGAGTTAGAAGGTTACAAAACCTCACAAATCTCACAGGAGTAACTCACAAGTCTTCTTAAGGCTTCTGAAACATAATTTAAGGTTTTCCTTTTATACATAGTAGTGTTGGACACAAATCCTAAATGTTTTGCAAGCCTTTGGGCCTGTTTTTAATTTTGCAGAAATCGATGTTCGATCGGTCGAACATCAACAATTGTGAACAATTCTGTGCCCCTAAACCTATTGAATATGTGTTGCTTAGATTAATCTCGGCCTTTGGATTGCCCTTCCATGGGCAAGAGTGGTAATATAAGGCAAAAGCACAACAAAGATATTGGACTTGAGATTTCCATTTTGAGTCTTCGAATTGTTGAGGCCACTAACTAGTTGCGACTATTCTACCTACAAGTTAGACCACAACAATGGAATCCATGGATATTTCCAGCCATCATTTATGAAAGTCTTTTGTGAACGTTTGATGTTTGACCAAACCCACTGAATTTTATGGTTCAAGTGAAATCTAACAAGCCCATGATGCAATGTTTTGTCCCATGACAAATGAGAACTCTTTGCTTAAACCCTCATAAAAACGTGATGTAATCCAATCTATATATACTATAAAACTGAAGCCTCTAATATAACAACCCCACGGTCCGATTCACTATCAATTAAAAACGTACTTAATCTGTTATTATTTTCTATATATTACTCTCTCTCTCCACTTCAATTGTTCATGTGGGTGATTTACTTTTGGTGTTTTGGGTTGCTATGGCTGAATGTTTCGCCTCAGCGGAAGGAAGTTACGATATTTAATCATCTTGATTTAATTTTGATTCTATATTTTAGATGGGTTATTTGTTTTTTTGTTATTAATATGAGCCTTTTAGCTACTTGCATTGAAACTAATTATTGAATTTCCAATAGGCTTAATTCTATTTTTTGGTGATAGGTTTCAAATCTGCTATATAGAACATTTGGTCTTTGCTTTCCTTTTTGTTCTCGAAAAGATATAATAATTTCATTGTAAAATGATAGTTGTGAATAGTTACAAATTGTCAGTCAATCTAGAAATTTGATTATCCAGGTTCCAAGGACGAAGGAGATCAAGATGCCAAAGGCCAATTTGATGTAAATTATGGCTTTTGTGATGGGTGGAATCTAGGAATCTTGCAATGATATTTGTATCATTTGCCTTGAAGCCCTTCCTCTGTGATAGTGATCTTTCAATGGTATCATATACATATTACCAAATTTTGTATCTTTATATTCCCAGTATTTTATGTATTGTATTAATCAATCCAATTTTCTATTTTTTACAGAGGTGACTAGTAATAAGCTTGCGTTTCATCTGCAAGGTATTAATCTTGAATGGTAGTGCATATGAGTTCCAATTTTAAGGGCATCAAGTTATTTTCCTTTTGCAATATTATGATTGTTAGCAATAACCAAGGGTCAAATGGTTGAGGGCTGAGATAGGGGTGTCAAACGTATAACCATACACAATAATAATTGGGCTTCAACATTGTATCACTTGCAAAGTGTTGCAAAGTGAGCATAGTAGTTACTACTCCTAAACCGCTAGATCTGACTTGAATTCTAGAACTCATATTTTATCTAGATTATTGTACAATGTTACTTATGGTTTGTTGTTTATCAAATTGTTTCTCATTTTATATGCATATAAATCTGTCAACTGTTGTTTGCTATATGCATGGTGTTTTTGATAAAATACCTCAAAAAGATTGTATTATGTGGCACAAATGAGGCAAACTGTGGTTTTATTTGATGAGTTGTTGACATAATAATTGTTTTTTTTATTTTTTTTTATTTTTTACTGATAATAACTTTGTGCTAGCATATTGTAGCTGCTATGACAACATGGTCCTTAGAAATCAGCTATCTTTAACTTTGTCATTGTCCCCTTCCTATTGCTTGCATTCATTTGAACAGTTGACATGCTATAGTTTTTGAAAGTTTTTGAGCACCATACTTAGTCCTAAGATTGGCCTTAAGTTGAGGTTTTGTATTAGTTGCCTTGAGCTTCCCTTAAGTCTTAGGAGACTACATTTCTACTTTTATACTTTTTTGCTTAACGTATAATGGGTTCTCTCCATGATTGCCTCTTTTGAATATTTGAGTTTCATAGTTTGTGATTCACTTGGGAGAATTTTTTTTTTTTTTTTTTGTTTAGTACTTATGGTTGTTTTCCCTTATATATGTTCATAATATTTTGTTATGGTACAAATTTATTTAGTCTTATTCTGAACTGTTAACTTGGGTAAAACAAAATGGGCATGTGATGGAGGTGGAGGTTGGCTATTATGGTACAATTGGGACCAATGGCATGTGGATGAAACTCTGAAGTCAGCAGTGGATTTGGTGCAAACAACCTCTACTCTTGCTATGGAATTTATGGAAGCTTAGAGAAATAATCAGTCTATAAAGCCTGTTGACAAGGCTAGCCCAAACATTTCGGAGGCCTAAGGTGAAATCTTCAAATTGGGCCTTTATGTTATCACTTAAATAATATTTAACTAGTATTTTATATAATAATTATAAAAAAATCCTTTCTTTTTACTTTTTAATATGAATTTTTTTTTTTTTTTTTTTGGTTCAGAAAAGGCTTATAACAAATTTTACTACAAATTGATATAGTAATGGATGTGATCAGTGACATGAGGTTTACAAAAATGTTAGAGATATTATAAAACTTACAACATGAGAATTACAAAGATATATCATCAATCACAAAAATTATTCAAAAAGGCATTTAATAATTTGATGAAATCTACCTATCATATTCATTGTTATATCAAATTATAAAAGTTATGTAGACCACCACACACCCTCGGCACAGTGGTTACTCTACAAGTATAAATGCTTGTGGGGTGTGAAGGATAAGGGTTGGGGTTCAAGTCTCTAGAAGGGAGTTTCACACACATATACACTTAGATTATACTAGAGTAGAATTTTTATCTTATATATATATATATATATATATAAAGTTATGTTGTAAAATTTATAATATTTTTAACATTTTTCTATTTAAATTATTTGTGATTAGTAACACGTCTATTTGTAAGACCTATTTATTTGAATTCATCTTAACTCTATCTCTAGCATTACTTAATTCTTTGGGCCTTCTTAGTAGTGAAAAAAAAAAATTTAGTTATGTAAACTAAAATTTTTTTATATCTCCCAAAAAAATTTATTTAAAAAAAAAAAAATTGCCTCCCAAATTTGGGGCCTTTCTCTGGTAGTGGGGCCCTAGGCAATGGACTAATTGGCCTATGCCTAGGGCCAGCCCTACATGTTGAAGAGTGTACATGGTGACCTCCTATATGTAGTTATATAAGTTATTCCAACTAAAATAAAATGAAATGAATTTTTGAAATAATCTTTTAAACTACCATAAATAAATATTCAATATAAACTAAAATTATTAAATATTCTTTAATGAAAAAAAATTGAGAAACAAACTAACTGGTAATTGTTAAACACATACACACACTTAAAAAAGAGAAATTAATAAAATATTCTTTTTAAAATCTTATTTTCAATAGTTTTTCCATGCATCACACGGGTTAGCAACTAGTATTATAGTATATATTAATCCTTTAAAATAAGATATCTTTATTTATGGCTAAAACAAAATCTTTCCAATATATTTTACAAAGGTCGCTCTTTGAATTGGTTAGTGTGCTATTGTATAGATTGACCAACTTATTCAAAGATTATTGAGTGTGGAAAAATACAACAACAAAAAAAACTCAAATTCCTATCCTTTGCTGAGATGGGTTTGGCTTGAGTTCAATGCTCTATGTACCTAGGCATAAAATAGGCACGACATTTGTCCTAAAAAGCCCACATCAACCAATATTTCATCTAGAGCACAGAGCACTAGATAGAAGTCTCATCCTACTAGAATAATGGTTAAATGATCATTTACACTCTATCTCTTATCATAAAAAGTTTAAAAAGAAAAAATTTAGATAAACTCTTTTAGTCCATGTAGTATATTTGGTTCTTGAGTTCCTCAATTCATTTCAAGCATGTTGTTGTATTAATCAAATAATCATAAACAATGTTATCTTCTCTAAGGAAAATTAAATTTGAAGCAACTATATGTTTTAATGAGAAACCTAATATACTATACCTAAAAAATTCTATATAAGTATTAGCATATTAGAAAAAATGTGAAAATACACTTTTGGTCCTGTTATTTTGGGTTAATTCTCATTTTGGTCTCTAAATTGATTTTGCACCTACCTCAGTCCTCGAAATCAGAAAATTGTTTCCGTTTTGGTCTATGTCGTCAACCCACTAATAGAAAAGTCCTACGTGGTAGACGAAGTGTCCTGCTTGCTGACATAGCACTGACGTGAACATTAAAATATTATTAAAAAAAGTTATTTGACATTTTTTAAATGTCACATCAATATTTAAATTAAAACAAAAAAAAAATTTAATTCCTCAATTTAATTTTAATTATAATAAAAAACCGAAAAAATAAATTTTACTTTCTTTTAATTAAAATGATTTTTTTTCCAAATTTTTTTTTGGGAAGAACAAATTAATTTTCTTTTGGTTCTTCCCTAGAATTTGATTCATATTCTTAGCAATTTAATCCTTATTTCCTTATCATTTTCTTTGTCTTTCTTGTACTCTCTTTATAACCAAATACCTCAAAACAAAATAAATTAATTAAATGTCTTTCTTGTCTTTTTTCTTTTTTTTCTTTTTTATTCCTTTCATTATTTTTTCAGAAGAACATGTTCATGTTCTTTGTGTTCTACCCTAGTATTCTCCCCATAATCAATCTCCAACAAATAACCAAACCTCAAACCCATATCTCCAGCAAAGCAACCAGACCCATAAACCCAACAACCAAACCAAGCTCCAGCAAAGCAAACCTTAGCCTAGGGCTGTCTAGCACTTGCCCGGACCCAAAGAATCCGACCGGCCCAACACTCTTCGACCTGATAACCACTTGATTTGAGCAGTGATTCGGTCGGCTGCGGGTCGCCAATACGAAGACCTATTACCATCGGTTCAAGTCTCGATTTGACTGTCTGAGAAATTGAAGAACCTAACCTGGCCGATGTATTTCTCTCTTCCAGTCGCAAATCTCATGTTTAAGTTGAAAATCGGTAAGCCTAAACTCAAAACTCCACTAATATAATGAGATCTCGACTAGATCTTGACAAATATAGCGAGATCTCAGCCACATCTTAAAAGATATGAAGGAATATTGGCCAGATCTGTCAAGATCCGGCGAGATTTTGACCAAAATTCGGACAGATTTTGACCCCTTGTAGCGAACCCAAAATCAACTGATATGCCCTCAAAACCGACAAGACCCAATTCGGCCGATTCAAAGTTCCACATGGGTCAATTTTGGGTTATGATTTCTCCCACTCGAGTCTTTTGAATCAAGTTTGGGTTGAGCATAAACTCGACCCGAACCAACCTGTGGACACCCCTACCTTAGCCTTCAAATCCATAAATATTTTGGCAAACAAACACATAAAGTAAAAATTGAGGAATTAAAATTAGATCAAAATCCAATTCCCTATTGCATTGGTAATCAAATTTGGAGTTGGAAATGGCCAAAACCTGGTTAAGCAAAGCAACAAAGAACATGTGCTTCTCCAAGCAAATCAAATTGTTGGACATTTGGCCTGATAAGCAAATCGTAAACAAGTATTTATTCGGTTTTGGTTTCCGTTCAATGGTTCTTCACTCATTCTTGTTCTTCTAATCCACCTTCATACACGTGTCCAACCCGAAACGAGGATCGGAAACATCAATGGGTTCAGAGTCCTGAATGGAGTTTCCTATGTGGTGTGGCGATAAGAGAATTTGTTGAATTTTTTTGTTCAATGAAATCTAGTTGAGCACAGCAAGGTTAAGGCCAGATTGGGAGTAATTGGAAATGGAAGTGGAATTGGAGTTAAAATTAAAATGAATTTGTTTGTTATTTATTTATTTTTAAACTAAAACTAAAATTAAAATTAAAATTGAGGAATTAAACACTCCGTTTGCCACGTAGGACTTTTTTGTTAGTGGGTTGACGACAAGGACCAAGACAGAAACAATTTTCTGATTTCACTGATTGAGGTAGGCACACAATTAATTTATGAACCAAAATGAGAATTGACCCAAAATATAGGGATCAAAAGTGTATTTTCACCAAGAAAAAAAATATTTAAATACTTACATTTACCAATTCATAATAGCTATGTGGTGGTTTATCAATTATCATCTACTAGCTTTACATTTAATTGTAAAAAATAAATAAAAAAAATAAAGAAGAAGAAGAAATAAAACTATATTGATGAAAATCTAGATTATACGAAATCAGTTTTCACATGGGAATACTTATGTTTTTTAGTAAAAAAAGTATCCAAAAACCATAGAATCCTTATCGTTCCAGTCATGAATCAACTTTGAATAGTTCAAAACAAGCATTATAAACACATATTCTCCGGCAAATGAACTCAAGAATCACTAAAAACCAAAAAGAAACAAAAGTCAAACCTTGTTAACAAGCTGAAGAGGCTGAATAAGAGAATGATCAGTACGTGACCTCTGCCTGGAACTTGAACTCTTTGGAAGCTTTTTAGGAGCAGCTGTAGATGGGTACACCACAGAAGTGGACCTGTTAAGGTTAAGGGGTAGAGAACCGTTCTGCTGATGCAGGTGGAAGAAGAAAGCTGCAGCAAAAGCCTGTTGGTGAATGAGAGCATCATCAAACTCAAGCTTCTCATTCTTTTTCTTAGTCCTTTTGGTTGAAGAAGAGTTTAGTAAACGTTTTGAGGGTTTTTTTGTGAAGGTTACCCCCTTGGGACTGAAACATGCCCATGAGTTTCCCATTTGCTATGCATGCAAAGTTAGAAAGCTAGACTCATACTTATTTGAATGGAAAGTCTATGCTAGGGGTTTGGACTTTGGAAATTCTAGCTAAGGCTATTTAATTTTGTGTATGCTAGAAGAATTTATGCTTATACGTGTGAGCTCCAAGTTTCCTCCTAAATAGGACACTTCCTCTTCTTCTTCTTTTTTAATTTTTTTTTATGAACCTAAATGGGAAACTTCTAATACATAAGTACAAGGTGGTGTGTATATTACCCAAGTTTTAAGGTGAAAGAACCGAAAAATAAGCTAATTTCCAGTTTTTTGGTCAGACCGAGGTTTGACGGATGGTCGAACCGATGACATTATAAATAATTTAATTATTATTTATTTAAATTATATAAATAATTAATAATTTTTAAATATACTAAAACTAACAAACCAATAGTAATAAATATATTTCCTTAAAAAAAAAATACAAGCATATAACATCTTTTTAAAAAATTTAACATAATAACAATTCTGAAGTTCTTAGATATGCAAATTGTCAAAAAATATATAGAGGCCCAAATTTCAATTTACTTTTTTGAAATATATTGAACAACATGCAAATTTTACCTAATTATAGTAGTACGGTTAGTACACTAACCTAATACCAAGTTAATTATTTCTCCCTATCAAATTAAAAAATTAATTATTTCTCAAAAAAAAAATACTAAATTAATTTGACTTTGCACTCCAACTGGCATATAACAAATACTAAAATATTTGGGTGGGTACTCAAAGTAGTTAATGGAGTTCTGTTAAGGTTTGTTAAAGTGAAAGGGAGAGGTCAGAGACCAGGATGAAAAAAGAAAAAAAAAAAAAACCCCAACCGAGAAGGGCAGAGGCACAAAGCTTTAGACGTCATGACTCGTGAGGATGAGAAGGAAAAAAAAAATTTGAGATGAGGGAGGCTGGCAGAGAGGTGTGCGTGCGTACGTTTCCTTGGGTTGAGTTGAAACTTGAGTGAGGTGAGGGAGAGAATCACAGAGTGAGGTAGAGAGTGAGACAGGGAGTCTGAGATGAGGGAGGCGTGAGCGTGAGATTGTGAGAGTGTGTGTGAGAGTGTTTAGGTCCTTTAGGAGTTAGGGTTAGTTTTTAGGGTCAAAACGACGTAGTTTTAGGTTGATGAAAGTCAAAAAAATCCCAACTGGTCATTAACCGATTCAACCATGCCGGTTCCCAGTTCTTCGATTAAACTGGCTGATTTTTTTCTGGTTTTTAAGTCATTTTCGGTTTTTACCCATAACCTACTGGATTAGAGGCCGGTTTCTCATTTAACCGGTCGAACCGATCTGGTTTTTAAAACTATGGTTGATCAATACAATACACTAGAGAAAATTTATTGAATACATTGTACAACCATGTATTAGTTTGAATTTAATTAAAAGCTGTACCTACATAACTAACTTTGTTACATAGATAGTGGAGGGAAGTTGCATATTTTACAATCTAAGTTACATATAAAGATATAATTTAATGTTAATTTTTCATTCCCATTTGTTAATTAAGCTAGTAATGGGCCCGCGCAATGTGCTAATAATGCTGTAAGCTCATATGTGAGAAGATTATATAGAATATTCCAAATATTTTAAAGTAATAACATTAATTAATGTTATGAGAACATGAAGAAGTTTTTTTTTAAAAAAATTAATGATATAATACAAAATTAAAGGGATGAAGAATTTAGACTATAGAGAAAATTAGAAATTAGTTATTATGTGGTGTAATAACTTGATTGTTTGTTTAATCATAATTTTTGTTACTTTAAAGCATTGGAGTTAGCATAATTGTTTTTAAAAATATCATACTAATGTTTAGTTGTCTCATGGAAATATCATAAAAAATTTATAATGCCACATTTATCCTATTGAAGTATGATAGTGGTAGGTTAAACACTTCATGAAAATAGTAATATCATACTAATAGAATTTTATTGTAATGCAAAATATGTAAAGAAGGTAAGGTGGAAAGCCAATTGAAAAATTACTCTAATAAAGCACCACATGATAGAACGACATGTTCTCCCACATGAGATTTTTGTTTAGTTATATAAAATCAAAAAGAATTCATATATATATATATATATATATATAATTAGTGCAAACATATAGAAAATTAATATGTTTATTTACTCCATTGACACATTTAATAAACTAAAAATTTGACATAAATGCAAACTTTGATGAGTTCCTAAATGAGAGAGTTTTAAGGAATATGCCATTTGGCAAAATCTTATGCTCTGCCACATGAAATCTCTCTCTCTTTTTTTTTTTTTTTTTTTTACAAGATAGAATTTCTACTCTAACTTAATTTAAGTGTAAATGTGTGTAAAGTTCCCTCCTGGAGACTTGAATCCTGACTCTTGCCCCCTCCACACCCCACAAGCATTTATATTTGTGGAGTGACCACCGCACCAAAGGTGCGCAGTTGTATGGAATCTCTGCTTTTATATATACTAATAATGGCTCCGCGTGATGTGCAGGTAATGCTGTAAGCTGTTATGTGAGAAGCTAATATAGAATGTTCAAAATATTTTAAAATAATAACATGAAGTAATGTTGTGTTAGTGGTTTTTGTTAAATTAACGATGTAATAAAAAATTATGAGGATGAAGAATTCATACTATAGAGAAAATGTTGCATAAATTAGAAATCAGTTATTATGTGATGTAATATCTTCTCAAAAAATGTGGTGTGATAAGTTGATTGTTTTTTAATCTTTTTTTTTCTTGAAATTTTTAATCATAATTTTTGTTTCTTCATTAGCTTGGAGTTAGCATAAAAAAATATGTAATTTCATGTTAATGTTTAGTTGGCTAATGAAAATATCATCCAAAATTTATGATGTGACGTTTATGTTATTGAAATATGATAGTGGTAGGTTATACGCTCAGTGAAAATGGTAATATCCTATTAATAGAAGTTCAGATGAAAAGCTAAATGAAAAATTATTCTAACAAAGTGTCACATGAAAGAACCGCATAGTCTCCCACGTGAGTTTTTTGCTTTCTTATATAATTTTTATAATAAAAAATATATAAAATACTTATATATAATTAGTGCATACCTATAGATAGTTAATGTGTATTTACTCCATTGACATATTCAATGAACTAAAAGTTTTACATAAATGCAAACTTTGATAAGATGGAAGCTTAACTAAGAAAGCTTCAAGAAATGTGTTACTTGACAGAACCTCATGCGCTCCCACATGAGATCTCTACTTTTATGTATACTAGTTGTTGACCCATGCTCCGCACAATTTTTATTTATTTTTTATTTATAAATTTTGTAAACATTATAAGTAGGCAATATTATAACAATATTAATTATTTAAAATAATAATATTATTACTATATAGAGAAGTATTTATTATTTCTTGCAATCCTATTTTAATGTGGATGAATTTTTTTATCTCCTTGAAAATATAAGTTGTAAATGTCAAAATGTAAGAAATTATTAAATGTACTTGAGGAGCAGGTTAGAATTCTAAGTGGTCTTCTTACTTAATAGTATAATGCTAAGTACTTAATACCGTATTGGAGACCATTTTAGTTTGGCTATAAAATGGAAAAAAATTGGTATTTATGTATGCTGTATGTCATTTTTTATTTATTTAGATAAATACATAATCAATTTTTTATTGTCAGTTTTTTCTTCATTTGAGCGTTGGATTTATTTCTGTTTTTTTAAAATTAGATATACAAAGTTATAGAATAAAATTTACTTTTATGTTTTCTTACGCAATAGATATAGTTCTCATCATTGCTGGTTCCACAATAGTTAGTTTGTTGAGTACAATACTATGCTAAAAAAAAGAAAGCTGGCTCTTTTCTTTAATCGTCTTCTTTTGTTCAGAATCGTCATGCTCAGTCACATAAAATAAAACTAAGTATAATCTGATCAAAAAATTTAATTAGAACTTATTCAGTATTGGATTGTTTTAATCCGTGATAGAACTTACTGTAGGTAAATTCAAGTTCTTAATTTCACCATCATCAAGGCTTTAAGGTTGCAATGTTCTTAATTTCTTGTAGGTCAAGCTAACAGACAAAGACCAAGCCATTAGCCATGTCTTTCACTGTTGTCCTTTCTGTGACTTTCAGGTCTCAGCCGGCAAAGGCATGCCAATTAAGAAAGGAAATTTCAATTCCACATGCACATTCAAATATTGACCTTAAACAAAGAGTTCGAGAACTATTTGGCTATTCAGTGAGATCAACTTATAAATTAATTTTATCAAAAAAAAAAAAAAACCTTGTAACTTAATATCTAAATTTTTTAGAACCGTCTATTTGGATAGGGCTGGAGATTAGCAGTAGCGCACTAAGAGACACCATTTCAAATTTTTTATAATTTTTTTTTAAATTAAAATTTTTGAAAAATAAAAATAAAAATTTAGATAATTAACTTCAACATTTAACAAAAGTTGATGGAGATGCCTTCATTGAATACTAGCCTCATCACACATACTCTGCATATGTGATGAGGCTTTTTTTTTAATATTATTTTGAGCTCAATGAAATTTTTCAATTTGAATTTATCTATTGTTAATGAGGTTACACATGAATGAATTGTTAAGAAACAAAAATTTAGGATTAGAAAATAAGTAAATTGCTAGGTTTAGTGTGTGTTAGTTTTTAGGAAAAAATGTATTAAACGTGTGTGAGATATATTCAAATAAAGAGTCCTAATTTTTAGGGAAAAAAGTTTATCTAGTAGGTTTTTTATTTTTTATTGCGTTGAATTACAATTGTAACCCTATTTTTATTTTTTTTATACAGGATAGAATTATACTCTAGTCCAATCTAAATGTATATGCATGTGAAACTTCCTTCTGAAAACTTAAACCACAACCCTTGCACTTCACACCCCACAAGCACTTATACTTGTAGAGTAACCATCACACCAAGGGTGTGTGGTGGTTATTTTTAATTTTTTAAGACTAAAGATTATCTAATTAGATTACAGATGTTTTTGACATTTTTTGAAGTCATAACTAAGTGTGTATTTGAAGATAGCTTATTTTGCTGAAAATTGAAAACTGAAAACAATAAAAAATAATAATTTTTTTACTTTTTATTATTGAACACTGTTCATTGGCCTAAAATCACTGTTCGTGGTCAATGAATAGTGCATAACGCGTTGGACTTAAAAAAAAAAAAACGCCCAAAACACGAATGCAGCCGCACTACCCAAACGAACCTTAATTTTTAAAATTTTTTTAATATATAAAGATATAGAGATAAGGATCATTCTACAACACTCACTATTTTTTTGAGTTAAGTTTAAGTTCAGTGCATCTAGTATACTGGATCCGTCAATATAATGACACATATTCAAAAGGGAATACGTGTCATTATCTTAACGTCCAGTGCACTCAAACCCCAACATTTTTTTTTTGGATAATTACAGATAACCCTCCTGTGGTTTTAGCGAAAATCACTTTGCCTACCCGTGGTTTGAAAAGTGTCACTTAACTCACCTGAGATATGTTTCCGTCACCCTCCGTAACCCACCTCGGTCTCTGCCGTTACAAAAACACCTTTTAACCCCAAAACAGAACATAACGCGAATCAAAACACCCAAACCCCAAACACTTTTCGAGAGAGAGACCCGAGGTGTGATCAGACTGTTCGTCGTGGTTTGGAGCGTTTGGAGGGAGAGAAAACACTTGTTTTGCATCATCGAAGCTAGGCAAGGTATGTGTGACTGCTGCATTTGTGTTCTTGATGTCAATTTTTTATCGCGACCCACATTGTTAGGTTTTGCTGTTCATTTGCATGTTTATTTTTATTTTTTGTAGGTTAAATGTGCATTTTGCTATTTATATGTAGAATCGCTTAAGATGTAGCTAATGTACTGCTATGGTTGTTCATATTTTTATTATATATTATGAATATTTTTATTAGAAGATGTTATATATTATATTTGAAACATGCGTGCTTCACTTCAGTGAGCTTGACTCTTTAACCAACATTGGGAGTGTGTTTGTTTGAGAAAGGAACAGCTATCATTTTAATTGTTCTAAAATTAAATGATTATGATCACAATTTGCCTTTTGTATGGTTGCCACTAACAAACCAAAAAAAGACACACTCCATTGCCTTCTAGAAAAAAAGGAAAAAATTGGTTTTGAAATTTCCAGAAATTGAATTGTCTTACACTGCATCTATTTCAACCCAGACAAAGAAAACAAAAAACACCCTGAAAGATTGTATATATATGTAGAATCAAGTTTATTTGTCAATGAGTACACTTGTTGTATCTTTTGGCTTCTTGTCATTTTCTGCATGTTAGTGTGTAAACAAACTACTTTCTTTAATTGCAGATGGTTGACTTCACCTTTGACATTGAAATTCATGTTGGGGGATGTTTTGTGGAGGAACCAACCATTGAATATGTGGGTGGGTCTGTACATTTACTGACAGATATTGACCCTGACAAGTTGAGTTTCTTTGAAATTCGGGATTTATGCCATCTAGTTGGTGCTCCTAAAGAACACAGTAGATATAAGTATTTACTTCCTGAAGGTAATCTACAAGTTGATTTAAGAGACATAGCAACAGATGCAGATGTCGTAAACATGACTACCCTTCATAGGGCATGGCCAGTTGAAAAAATCATAATCTATACTGACATAGATGTGGAGCCACTGGCAGTTGAGTA
This sequence comes from Quercus rubra, assembly GCA_035136125.1. NCBI lineage: Eukaryota > Viridiplantae > Streptophyta > Magnoliopsida > Fagales > Fagaceae > Quercus > Quercus rubra. The sequence continues at coordinate 55,627,889 of CM068733.1, forward strand.
CCCTGATGGAGGGGGAGTGGCACATGGTGGTATAGGTGGTGTAGGTGGTGTAGGTGGTGATGGAGGGGGAGTGGCAGCTGGTGTAGATGGTGATGGTGGTGTAGATGGTGATGGAGGGGGAGTGGCAGCTAGTGTAGGTGGTGATAGAGGGGGAGTGGCAGCTGGTGCAGGTGGTGATGGAGGTGGTTTAGGTGGTGATGCATTAAGGGATGAAATAGATTTGGATAGTGATTATGATGAGGATGATGATGAGAATGATGATGAGAATGATGAAGAAGAAGATGTTGAGGATGTTGAAGATGAAGATGATGATGATTGGCTAAATGAAGGCCTAGAGGGGGCTGACTTTGGTGATGATGTATTTGCTGCTCAAAACTCAGCACCACAAGGTTCTACTCCCAATACAGCCCCAGAATCAAGCAATGCACCCCACACAGCCCCAGAATCAAGTAATGCACCCCACACAGCCCCAGAATCAAGCAATGCAGTCCATGCAGACCCTGAGTGAGCTGAGCCAGCCCTTGAGGATGACCTGGTAAGCATGGATGAGTCTGATGATGAGCAGGTACCTGAGCAGGTAGAGTTTAATGCCAAGAGTGACATGAGAAATGTTATACTGAAGAAGGAGATGAAGTTTCCCAATGCAAATGTGTTCAGAGCTGCTTTGAGGGAGTATGCAATCAAAAAACCTGTTGACATCAAATTCAAACTTAATGAGAGGACCAAGATATCAGTTCACTGCAAGATTGGGTGTGGGTGGAGATGTTATGCATCTCAAATAAGTGGAGAGCTAACATTTCAAATTAAGACCTTGATTGATGACTGTACTTGCCCCAAGTCTTTTAAAAACAGTCAAGCAACATCAGCTTATGTTGCTAAGAGGTTCATTGAGGATTTTAGCAAAAATCCAAATTGGGAGTTAAGTGGTGTACACAACCATGTGATGCAAAATTTATCTGTTGACCTAAGTGTAAACCAAGTGTATAGGTCAAAGAGAAAGGCAAAGGATCTCATCAATGGAGATGAGCAACTGCAGTATGGTGTCCTTAGGGACTATGCACACATGATACACACTGTAGACAAGGGGAGCAGGGTTATACTGCAAACCGAAATGGCTGATGAGACTTCTCAGCCAAAATTTAAAAGGATGTATGTTAGGTTCAATACTCAAAAGGTAGGATTTTTAGGTGGATGCAGGCCATTTATAGGTTTAGATGGTTGTCACATAAAGCACAGATTTGGTGGGCAAATCTTATCTGCCACTACCAAGGATGCAAATGACAACATTTTTCCAGTAGCAATGGCTGTTGTGGAACAAGAAATCAGGGAGTCTTGGATATGGTTTTTAGAAATTTTTGCTGAGGATATAGGAAGGCCAGAGGAGCTGAAGTTGGTCTTTATTTCTGATAGGCAAAAGGTATGCAAGTTTTTGCTTTGTTCAGTTACATTTGACCAATACTTTGTTTGCTGAACTAACTTGTTTGTTTGTTTGCTTATTTGCAGGGGCTTATACCTGCAATAGAGACATTATTCCCTACTGTGGAGCATAGATACTGTGTGAAATACATCTACAACAATTTCAAAGTTGATCACAAGGGATTGGAGCTAAAGGATGCACTGTGGAGGTGTACTGCTGCCACAACAGTAAGGGAGTTTGAGATATGCATGCAGTACATAAGGGATTTGGATGAAAAGGCATATGAATATCTTGCAAAGATTGCACCTGCACAATGGACAAGGTCACACTTCACTCCTAGGGCCTTAACAGATTGTTTGGTAAATAATTTGAGTGAGTCTTTTAATGCAATGATATTGAAGTCTAGGGACAAGCCAATCTTGGCAATGTTGGAGTGGATTAGGGTTAGACTTATGACTAGGCTTTACACAAAAAAGGAAGGGATACAGAAGTATGATGGAAATTTGTGTCCAAGCATACAAGATAGGTTGGAAAAATTAAAGGTTGAAAGTAAGCCATTTAGTGCTACCCCAGCTGGCAGTTTCCTTTATGAGGTAGGCAGTCAGTATGAGAGGCATGTAGTTGATTTGGTCAAGAAGACATGTAGCTGTAGGTCTTGGGATTTAAATGGCATTCCCTGCAAACATGCCATAACAGCCATTTATACAAACATTGAGACACCAGAAGACTATACCCACCCTTGCTACTTAAAAGAAACTTATATGGAGATATACAAGGAGGTATTTCCTCCCATGCCTGGCCAGTCAGAATGGGCTGAGACTGGACAGCTTGCTCCCCTAGCACCTAACATATACAAACCACCAGGCAGACCACCCAAGCAAGGAAAGAGGGCTTCTGATGAGCCTAGAAACCCTTACAAAGCAAGTAGGCTGAACAAACCTGTAAGATGTGGGAAATGCAAAAAGGAAGAGCATAACTCAACATGGCAGAGGAGACAGAGACTTGAAAGAGAAAAAACTGTAAGTAATTAGGATTTAAATGGCAAAAAAAAACTTGTTTTTAAACTTACAATAAACACTGTCTTGAAACTGGGTTTTGTTGCAGGCAAGGGGAGGGGTGCCTGCACCTAGATTTGCACCTCAGCCTGCACCCCAGCCACCATCCCAGCAGCCTACCCAGACCTACAACATGATGTTTGCTATTCAGCCTTCATCCTCACAGCAAGGAAATCAACCTAGGTCATCTCACAGGAGAGCAGGATGGTTCTCTTCCTCACAGCCAGAGTTTCACACACCTAGGGAGACTTGGGATACCTTACAAAGTTCTTCACAGGTAACTTAGTTTAGTAACCTCTTTCCTGGATGGTTGTGTAGAGACTGAGATACTTTTTAACAAGTGGATCTATTTTTTATTTTGTAGCCTTCACATACAAATAAGAGCACTGGTGGTGTGAGGACTAGAGGACAGCTTGCTGCACAGAGGCCACCAAAAATGAATTCAGTGGGAGGAAAGAGAATAGAGGAAAGAGGAAAGAAGAAAGATTAAAGGCAATAAATGAATGAAGCTAGTGGGTGCGCATGCCAACTTGGGAGTGGCAACTAGTGGGAACATGTGGGCCTTTTTGTTTTTTTGTGAAGGCCACTGTTGGCTTTTTGTAATTATCAATTAGTGTAAAAAACAGTCACCTTATTTTGAGCAATTATATGTATGTGTATATGTGTATATATATATATATAGCTAGCCTTGGAATGTGCTTTTTTGTAATTAAGGTACAATACACTCTAATTGTTATATGGAAGTTGTGGTATTACAGTTTGTATACAAACAATATTTGTCCAAATTAGATTATATGAAAGTTTATTTATTGCTTTTACAAATTGTGTCCAAGTAGATTTGTCCAATATAGACTATATGGAAGTTGTTATTATTGTGGAATGGTTTTTATAGTATGCACAGATAACTGTATGGAACATTATTTGTGTAAATCAAATTAGTGTATTTTTCCAAGTATATTATGTGTCTAAACCAAATTATGTGTCCAAGTATATTTTTCCAATATAGTGTATGGAAGTTTTTATTGTGGAATGGTTGGTATGGTATGGCCAATATTTGGTATGCACAAAATACTTAATAATTGAATTGAATGATTGGTATGCACAAAATACTTAATAATTGAATGGTTGGTATGCACAAAATACTTCTTCCATTGAATGGTTGTTATGGTATGCACAAAATTCTTCATTCATTGACACATCAAAACATTACATCAGTAGATGAAGTTTCCCATTACAATGCAAATCCATTAACACCATTGCCATAACTATCTTACTAACCTTCATATAAAAAAAAAAAAAAAAAAAAAAAAAAACTATCTTACTAACCAATTAACTATTTCAGGGCAACAATCTAGGTCTATTCACTCCAGAGAACTCAATTGAGCCAAAACACAACAACATAACGATAACAAAAAAGATCCATGACAAAATGCATGCGGACTTCCACATTCTCTGCTTCTCTTCAGCAAACATGGCTTTTTCCTTAGCTTTTGCACAGACAGCTCGAGCCTTTCTCTCCTTCTCCTTCGCTTTGGCTTCCTCTTCAAGAGCCTTTTCTGCCATTTGCCTAGCCTCTTCTGCCATTTCCAGAGCTGTCCTTTCCCTCTCATTGGCAAGTTGGAGAGCGCTCTGAAGCTTAGACATCTTCTCTATAGCCAAAGGGGCAGTTTCATTCCCACGAGGACAAGTTGGGTTATCAACCCAAACAAAGAAAGGACACTTAGGACCAACCTTATAACGGCTACAATCCAAGAACCTCCTCCCAAAATTGTACAAACTCAAACTTGTTCTCAAAACACAAGTCTGCTCATTTCACATGTGTCCACATGAACCCAAGAAATTACCACTTTATGAAGACATATCAACATAACACAATTCCTAGGAAGTACAAATTTTGACTTTCACACAGTAAGTTTGCACTTGAACAAACTCTGAAAACCTAAATCAAGAACAAACACAAATACGTGGGTGGGAACACAAATGCAGCAGTCACACATACCTTGCCTAGCTTCGATGATGCAAAACAAGTACTTTCTCTCCCTCCAAACGCTCCAAACCACGACGAACAGCTTGATCGCACCTCGGGTCTCTCTCTCGAAAAGTGTTTGAGTTTTGGGTGTTTTGATTCGCGTTATGTTCTGTTTTGGGGTTAAAAAGTGTTTTTGTAACGGCAGAGACCGAGATGGGTTACGGAGGGTGACGGAAACATACCTCAGGTGGGTTAAGTGACATTTTTCAAACCACGGGTAGGCAAAGTGATTTTCTCTAAAATCACAAGAGGGTTATCTGTAATTATCCTTTTTTTTTTAGTGGGATGGTGTACTCTTTAAATCTTGACCCTATATTTTACATGTCTTAATCTTGACCATTTATTTATTTGTAATGAAAACTAGTTACCGGATAAGCAGGTAATTTATAAAAGCAAAATCACACGGAGAAACAAACAACGGAGTCTTTTCTTTCTCGCATTCTTCTTCTTTTCTTTCACCGGTGGCCCAAGAGAGAGAAGGAATCATCACTCTCTCCTTCAAGAACTCTTTCAAACCTGACGACCCAGATTCTGTCTCCACTCTCATGTGAATCTCTATCATTGACCTGTGACCTTTCTTCAATTCTTTTTACTCTTAATTTTTTTTAGTCTTATTGATCTTATCAATTTGCATTTGATATTGTGTCTTTCTTTTTCTTTTTTATAGTGCCACTCCGTTTTTGTGGAGTTATTACTGGTAGTCATGAGGAAAGTGTTGAGATTATGAGATTTTTATTAAATATTTGGCAAATTTTGGAACTAGATTCACACATCTGATTTGTTGGGAATAACGTTTTTGTCACAATGAGTATGATTATTGCTCTCATATTGAAGGATTCCTGAAGTAATTAATATCCCAACCATTTTTTATCCTTGATGATATTGGCTCCATTCTTGAGGGTGGAAAAGTTAGAACAACCAAATGATATTGTCCTTGAACTTCACTTAGTTGTTTATCTTCCTTTTTTTTTTCTTTTTTTTTTTTTGGCGATCTCTTTGGGGCTTTGCATAAGCATAAGTTTGTCCTGAAGGTCCTTCCCCCAGTACTTGTGTTTTGCGGTTTCTCTTAAATAGAAAAGTAGATAAGACCTTCCCTGCCTATAATTTGGGTTTTTTGGAGAGATTTGTCTCTAAATCTTTCAGCGGAGTCTTATTCATTTGGAATTTCAATTGTTTGGTCCTTCACAAAGGAAATTGAATCTCTCTATTTGTTATACAATCTTAATTGCATTACCTAAGAAGTTGATTATGACACCCTTTAATAATTTTTTAAGTGTGTGTGTTTTGTGTGTGGCAGGGCACAAGTTGTGGGATGGCCACCAATTTGTTCCAAGTAAACACTTTCACACTCCTTTATGTGATAAAATTGCAGAGAATGCTATTAACCTTCCCTGAAGTACTCTTGGCTGCAAGTAGAGCTGCCACTGCTGCCAATTTGTAATCTTACCTATTAGTTTTAGCTCCAAGATTTAATTATGCATGCAAAGCCAGCTCAGATAACCACAAGTAATCTATTCTAGTTAACAAACACACACACATGCACATGAGATGCCATAGATGAACTCAATTTATGTAACATCTTACAAGGTCTGATGACTAATTAAAGTACTTAAATACTTTAAGTCAACCAAATTCACGTCAAGATAGGAAAATGATTGGTTTCCACAAAATTCTTTTCAATGGCAATCTTGGATTAGAACTTAACTTGGTTAAGTGATAGAATCACATCAAAGAACATGGAAAGAATCTAGAAACATACACGTTATCAAGTTGAGTAAATCAGAAATAGCCTTAGTACAGAATAAGGCTATTTCTTGTAGGGACCCTTGTCGATTGGTCATTGGATACTGCATATTCCTTGGTCTGTTTCTTATTTCTTGGAAGATCAAGAAGTAAACAATTGTTTCAGGTTCATCATCGAAGGCAGCCTATAGATCAGTAGTAACTATTTATCATGAGATCACTTGGTTTAAATAACTTCTTTCATACCTCATTACAGATTAATCACATCTTGCAAGAACAAGGTTACCATATAGAATCTTGATAGACTCAAATCTTGTCTTCCATTAGTGCACAAAGCACATAGAGATTGATTATTACAACCTGCTGACTTATTCACCAAATCACTCAGCCAATCACGAGTTGGGTGTAATGAACATACACTCCATCTTGAGGGGTGTGTTAAGGAAAGTATCTCCACTAATATCACTAGAAGTCAACTACAGAAACCCCCTTCACTGAAATCTCCTCCTTCGATTGTGCTATGGTCATCTAACTCTAAAGACCATATTTAGCATGTACTCACCAATGTAAATTGTAGGAATGTTGGGATTTTATACGAGGAATTCATGTATATAAACACACTTCCTGTAACAGAGCAGCAGTATGTAGAAAAATAACATAAACCATGGAAGTAGACTATTAAGTGTCAAACCAAGTTAAAGTCAGTATCAAAACTAAACCAGGATCCAATAAGGCCAACCTTTTAGTGATTGAGATGTGACCATGCACCAAAAGACCCCAACAGCCCCCAGAAATTCATAGCATTTGACTTACCATCAATTTGTTAGGACAAGGATCAATCTTAAGTAAATGTGTACCAATTGGAGTGCAGTCCCACTTTTATTAGAGCTATTTGTTGTACTTTGAAGTAAAAGAGTATGCCCTATTATGGTATTGAGTGAGTTATACTGCAATGTTTTCTTTCAAAACTATTAAATCTATCTATTTCATAAGTAGTACTTCATTTAATATTTAGTAATATTTGTAACTTCATTTAATATTTAGTAATATTCGTACGTAGAATTAAAATTACAAATAGATATTGTCAACAACTTTCTTCATTTTCCTTTAAACTTCATATTTAGTTACTTTACAAATTTGTAAACTTAAATTCATACATGCTCATTTGTACTAACAAGCACAAGAAATACATGTACTATAAAGATTGGAAGATGCCAGATGTATTGCTATTTATAAATTTTACAACTACACAAAGAAAACAATAGCATATTCATGCACATGATTGTGTTATTTATTGTGGTTGGTTAACTTTGATCAGATATGCATCATGCTACTTAGTATATGCAGGCCACACTGCCAGAAATTTTCCACACCAGACTTTGGTGCAGTAGGATTCAGGCTTGCTTTGGTGGAATTTGTGATATCTCTACTAGTATTTTGTGTAGGGACTGAGGTCTTGAGAAGAAAGGTGCATGATCAGAACCTTTGAGCCAAAAAACCTGTTCTGGGGGATTTGTATTTATCATGTTCTCCTGCAGAGCAACTGGTATGGCACAATCTTCATGAGTTCCGATATAGAATCGCCGGACAGAGCCATAATTCACATCAGAAAGTGAGAGTTTCTCTATAACCGGTGAAAAAGGGATTGGCCTCATTGAAACTAATGACAATGCAACATCCTGGACATGGAGAATAGAAACTTAATCTCTGGCATTGTATTGATATCACACTCTTAAATTAGACCTGGTCCAAGAATGTTTGATTCAAGCAGTAATGGCAATATTATAAAGATACCTTAGCAGGACTTTGATTGAACAAGAATTCTTTCACCAATTCTTTGTCAAGATCTATAGCAGTTGGAGGCTGATCTTTCCCGTTCGTGTACAAAAATATCTGAGCTTGTTGCAGCAGATCATTTGAACCTGTCTGTTATAGCATAGATTACCAGTTTTAGGAAGAAGCCAGTTACATAAATCTCGTGCTAGAAAATAATCTTTGGAACATTGGACTTCAGAGCTTCCATCATACTTAATTAAATCCTATGCAGCGAGTTTGATATAAAAAATGTCAAGGATTGAAACTTAACGAACAATATTCAAGAGTGTATTTCATAAAAATGAGGCATCTAAGTATATACAGATCTAAAATAATTAAGGTTAGGTATATCCTCTCCATTTCACTAGAAATGGAGGAAGTACATTCCACAATTAAGATTTCATCACTTGGATCTAATAGTGTCTAGAGTGCTATGTAATTTGAAATTTTAAATAGTGTGACACTAGATACACCTTTATGCTTTTAACATTTAATCTGAACTATGAAATGGATCATTTCAAATGAAGAGGACCATTTTACAGATTAAGGAGGCATATAAACCGAAAGTCACTTGGAAAATAAAATGAGGTTTCCCTTGTTACAGTTATGAGTTATGAATGAAACCAAAGGTGAATGAGTTCAGTATTATTCTATCTTTTCTTTCCCACTTTTTGAGTCCAAGAAATTATAGAGTGAAGAACAACCTGTTGGGAAAACATATCAAGGGAACTCTGCCCACTACTCAACATTGCTGCAGCTATAAAAATTGCTTTTGAGATTTTAGATGGAAACAACTCCATTACATATGAAATAGAAGCACCACCAAAATCATGTCCCACCAAAATCACCTGCATTTAAAAGAAAATTTTTAGCTCTAGTACATCTAAATGGAAAATTTTACCAACATTACTGCTACTGATATGGATAAAAATGGCATAAAGATGTTAAAATTGACATATTGTGGATAAACATATGCCAATGCTGAATTTAGTTTCAATCATTTCTCCCACAAAGCATATTAGGGATCAACATATGTCAATGCTGAATTTAGTTTCAATTATTTCCCCCATAAAGCTTGTAAGTTTCTTATTTTTATAGAGGTAAGTGAATTTTACCAGAATATTTGTCCACCTGAATATACATATATGAAATTATTGATAGAGAATTAAATAAAATATAGTTATACTAAATTAAAGTGCAAGAAAGTGAGAATACCAAAAATGATTATTGTTTAATCATCCCTTTCTGTATTAGCTATCTCTGTATAAGACAACAACAATATGAGGGTCTCATCCTTGTAAATTGCAATTGAGAATAACAAACCAACTAACGAAGACCAACTAATCAAAGGCATCGGCTATTTTTTAAAAATTTGTTTTTTTTTTTTTTTTGTTTTTTTTTTTTTTGATGAGGAAGCTTCCATTAAACTGACAAAAGCTACACCAAAAGCTACAAAGAACTACAACAAGGCTTTGGCAGCAGCAGCAGCTACAAGCCGTCCAAGTGCAGCAAGTTTCTCACCACAGGAGGAGAGACACCCCGCCACACTTGGCTAACATTATTACAGTGAGCAAACCGGGCTAGTTCATGTGCCACCCTGTTAAAGTCCCGCTTCAGGTGCCGAATCTGCCAGCTCATAAAGCCATCAAGGAAGCTTATAATACCATTGACAATGTGACCAGAACCCCCACTGCAGTCCTTGGACAGAATGCGCTGGACAGAAGACAAAGAATCCGATTCAATAATGATCTGATTAAGGTCCATCTCTTTAGCAAGGAGGATTCCAGCTTCAATTGCCAAAACCTCAGTCTCATCCACCGTGAAGCAGCCAGAAAGTACAGGCAAAGGGCTGCAACAACTTGTCCTCTACAGTCCCTTATAATCACGCCTATACTTGACCGCCTCCCATCGTCAACCGCTGCCCCATCAGTGTTTATCTTGAAAACTCCATCAGGCGGCTTTCTCCAGCAAACATCACCAGCCGCCGGACCCAGGGAACAGAATTTTTCAGCCTCTTTGAAATCATAGATCATGTTTAAATACCTTATAATAAGCATATATGAATGCCAAAAAATAATAGTGCACAGTAAAATTGGAAAATATTTTACAGGTGGAGGGTGAAAGGACCCGAAACCGAAAGCCAACATCAACAGATCGAGTCGTTTTTAGGTTCAGGTGAATGTTGATCTGTTCAGTCGGTGGTGGAGGTCATCGGATTTTGTTGAACTAGTCGAATTTCAAAAAAAAACTCGCCGAATTTGGCTAGATTCCTTTGGATTTGGTCGAGATATCGCCGGATTTGCCTGGATCTGCCTAGATCAGATCTTGATCTTGCCGAATATGGCCGGAGTTCCTGTATATCATCGGTCGGGTCAAGTGGCTCGGGTTTTGGAGAAAGAAACCCGATACTCAACTCGCCGGCGTCATTTCTTGGAGGCGGAGACCCGCTGCCGATCGATTGGAGCTTTGGATCTGGCGGGTTACAGGTCGGTGTCCAGCGATTCCATCGGTTTGTCGGGTCTGGACACCCGTGATAAATTTTGATGTTATTTTTCATTCCCATCTATTAATTAAACTGTTTTATGATTTAAGTCATTTTCTGTTTTGATATTATTTCATGGTATAGTTGTCTTTGTGTTATTATTTGAGATTGATAATGATCTATAAAACTCATAACTCATCGTTCACTGAAAACCTATCAACCAAAAAACCATTAAATACAAGTAGCTGGCTGAATCATAGAATTTATAGGGAAGAGTAAACATAATTTAATCTGGATTTATTTATAGAAGACAAAGTTTAATTTAATCAAAATTTTTAATTAGAATTTATTTAGTATCGGATTGTTTTAATCCAATAGAACTTACTGTAGGTAAATTCAAGTTGGTTTCAACGACATGCAACAATTTTGTGATCTTTGCAGTTTTGAAACTCAAAATGTCAATATGAAGAAGCTGGAGCTTTCAAATAACTGACATGGCAATACAGGAAGAAATGCCACCAAAAAAAAAAAAAAAAATGTTATCCTTTAGTTTCATTGTTACACTATTAAATGAAAAAGGAAAACAAATGATATCATTAACATGTTCTATTACAACATGAACCATAAAGAAGTTTGAAAATGAAAGAAGTTGTGGGTTCCAGTTATCTCAACTGGTAAAATCTCTGATGGTTGTATAAGAAATCTGGGGTTCAATCTCTGTCTACACCAAAATTTGATTGTTGTCTTGGTTTGATAATAAAGAGTTACTATTAAGAGCGGATGTCATAAGTTGAATCTCTCTCTCTTTCAAAAAAAAATAAAAGAAGTTATTTAAACTTTCATTTACGATTTAAGTGGCACCAATCGTATCCTTGGCAAATTAATTTATAAGTTTTTTTTTTTTGGTTAGTAAAAGCTTTTGTAATAAAAATTATACTAGATACAGCATTTTCCTTTTCAAAAAATCACCACTCATCAGGGCTTTAAAGATGCAATGTTCTTCAAGCTAACAGACAAAGACCAAGGCTTGTCATTCACTGTTGTACTTGTCCTTTCTGGTACTTTCAGGTCTCAGCCGGCAAAGGCATGCCAATTAACAAAGGAATTTTAATTCCACGTGCACATTCATACTCTTTACTTCTCTTATTTTTCTCTGCAAATGGACACATGACACATCTACATATCAGTGGTAAACAGCATTCAAATATTGAACTTAAACAAGGACATCGTTCCAGAACTTCTGCCTATTTAGTGAGAGTAATGATATGACTTCATGTTGGCAGTTAAACTTATAAATAAAATGTAAAATTTTTAGACCCGTCCACTTGATAGGGCAGGAGATTAGCAATAGCGCACTAGGACAGGAACCATAAGATACACCATTTCAATTTCAAATGTGATCAATTTTGATTTCCATCAATCTATTTCAAGCCACAAGGCCTACCAGGATTTTTTTTGGCATTTGGTATATTTTTGCTAACATTTTTGCTATGTAGCTCAAAAACCAAACATATTAGTTAAGTAATATCTCAAGTCTTAGAGACTTGAGTTCCTTCAAAGTCTTGGTGGAACTTGAGCCTCGAGTTCCTCAAAAGAAATCCAAGAAAAAAAAATTGACCCGACAATCTTTTTCTCTAGATCAAGCTCAAATCAAGCCTTCAAGGATGAAGCTCACCATCGAGGTGGTTCTCTCTCACTTTGTCTCATTTCCTCTCTCTCTTGGTCAAAACCCCATATCAAAGCCCATGAGGTGGTGGTGCATTTTTTAGGTTTAGTTTTGCAAGTTCTGACCAGGATGAGGCGGTGGCGCATTTGTTGGGTTCAAGATGAGGTGATGGCATGTTTGTTGGGTTTGGGCTTGCAAGTGAGAGGTTTACATATTTGTTTTTTGTTGGGTTTGGTTTTGCTAGTGAGGAACTAAAGGTGAGGAATTGAAATTTGGTCTTTAAGGAACTCGGGTCTTAATCCATATCAAATTGCCACCACTTGAAACTTGAGTTCTTTCATTGAGCTTGAGTCTCTAAGACTTGAAATGCTACTTAACTAATATGTTTGCCTTTTGAGCTACATAACAAGAATGTTAGCAAAAATATGCCAAATACCAAAAATATACAGGTCCACCACATTTCTTTATTTTAATGTAAAAAATGGTGAATTACGAACATTTTTCTTTTATGAATAAATACTTCATTTCCAACAAGAAATAGAAGAAATAAAATCAACGAAGAGCCTGTGACCATCTCTATCCAAAGCCTAAGCTAACAACGGCGACAACTTAGAGATAGGAATTGGCCCAATCCAGTTCAAAAGTGCAGCCTGCTAGGCTAGAAGGTTGACAGGGATATTGCTCTCTCAACACAAAAGAAAATGATACATTAACAAAAGATTTGGCTAGGTACAAACTATCCTCCATAACAGCTTTAATACTCCAATGAGAGGCAGCTAATTTGTTTCTCAATCGCTCAATGACATTCAGCTGATCTCCTTCAAGGATAATTCTCTCGAATTCTTCTTCAGCAGCTTTTTTGATAGCTATCCAAGCTGCTTTGGCTTCACCCATCAAAGGCTCTGTATGATCCAATTTCTCTATCCATGCAACTAAAAAATTTCCTCTTTGGTCTCTTGCCACCACTGTCACTGAGGATTTATCTTTTCTGATTGTAGCATCAAAATTCAGCTTTATCCAATTTAAAGGTGGAGTCGCCTAGGATGGGTCTTTTGGGGGTTTTTTTGATTGATTTCTCCAAGTTTGCCTGTGTTCTTCAAAAGATTTATTCACCTGCCTCGCCACCTCTTCTACGTTGGTTTTGAGCCAGACGATACATTAGAAGAAGTAATGTTTGTGTCAGACTTTTTCTGGGCACCACGCACTTTGAGGTCCATGAAATCGGAAATTAAGCCTGGCTTTGTTATCTTATTGTAATCCAAATCCATCTTAAACTATCAACTACCACTGGAAAATTTTCTTAAACTATCAAACCTGTCCACTTTGTACAAGAGCACCTTTGGCTAAAGGTCTGACATGAAAAGGGTTGGAGAGAACCAAGCTAACAGAACTTTACACAAGACAACAAGCCTCAAAAACCTATAAATAGAATTGATTAAATTTTAATTGAATAATTTTTCATGTTGCTGTTGTAAAGGTCAAAGTTCCAGCACTAGTGGTTCCTGATAACAAGGCTGAACTGTCTAGGTTGTCTGATCCAGAGGATACATTAGAAGAAGTAATGGTTGTGTCTGGCTTTTTCTGGGCACCACGCACTTTGAGGTCCATGAAATTGGAAATTAAATTAAGACTGGCTTTGTTATCTTATTGTCATCCAAATCCATCTTACCAGTTAACATCTTGACCACAGTTGACATGGATGGCCGGAGTTTTGGAGCATCTTGTGTGCAGAGAAGACCAATCTTTAGAAATTTACAAGCCTCCTCAACATCAAAATCACCGTTAAGTGCTGTGTCTACCAGTCCAACCAACTCTTGTCGTTCATAAAGTTCCCACGTCTGCAATAGGAGAATACACGTGTCATGAACAGTCCCATAAAATATGAAAATGCTTTTCTGCACAATTTCAAATAATCAATCTAGCATATATAAAACTCAGACCATCTTTCTTGATGTCCCTTTGGCAAACTTATTCCTCTAATCTTTAAACATATTCTCAAGAAAAGCCAGTTTGACTTTCAAAGTAAAAGATTTGCATAGTCTATAAACCTATGATAGCTTCTGGCTTTAAGACGGTCTTGACAAATGACCAACTCTAAGTAAAAATTACAGAATTGATCCTTAGTGGCTAGTAAGGATTAGAGTAGCAATCACAGACCCAGTCAACAAAGGAAATACAATGAGAATAATTGTCATAAATTTCCCAGATTATAGTCAATGGTCTTGAGACTTGCAATGCTTCTTGAGTCTTAAAAGTCAACTCTTTGAAACCAAGAAGAGAATTATGTGATTTCCACATGATAGAACACAGCTCCCGTTGGTCACATTTTCCAAAAATTCCTGGGGAAATTGTTCTACATCAACAAATTTTTCATACATATGTTTATTACATAAGTCCACCAACACCATCACCAAACTAGGAAAAAGGTGATGTAATGTAATGTGAAGTGATACATCTAATCACAATAGTTTATACTGACAACGCATGTACCTTAGAGAACATTAAAAATACAATAATGCTATAGACATAACAAATTTCACAACTTGTTGAGACGGTAAATGGTGATCAATGCAACATTAGTCTCACTAGGACCACCACTAACATCACTTTTATTGTACCAAATTACCAATCACAACCTAACACCTCAGCAGTTGCAAAAAATGTTGTGAAATTTGCTTTGTCATTAGACTTATAGTTAAAAATATGACACAGACTCTTATATAGTGCATGAATATACGAAGGGGCTGTTGGACATTACATGTAAGTCAAATCAAATCACAGTTTTATTCATGGTTCTAAAAACCGAACCGGGCATCAAACCGTTTTAAAAAAAATTTCCGGTTCAACCCCGGTTTTTGACCGGTTTGGGGGGTTTTAACCGGATCGGACTGGCTCCCGGTTCCCGGTCGGACCGGCCGGTCCGATCCGGTTTTTAAAACTTTTTTCTCTAAAGAAGTTAATTTCATTTAATTCCAATTAAATTGGGTTTATCCCATATCATATAAAGTTTGGGATCATTTTTAAGGACTCAAGACTTTGCCTCCGGTTACCTAATCAGCATACGCTATCAACTCAGCATGATTATTTTTTACCATGATGCCTTTACACACTTCACTATAAATTAGCAGTTTTTTTTTTTTTTTGACAGTTTCACAACCAGGAATACATTTCAGTTTCATCTTCTAAAATCATGGAGTGCCTATGCATTTTTCATTTCGGGAGAAGGAAAACAAATTACTATTTCTTTGAGGGGTGAATAAGACATTAATACCCTTTCTAGGAGATACTGCTCTTCAATAGATAATCGTATGTCTATGTTACGTCTCCCGCTGACTATTTCCACAAGGAGGACACCAAAACTGTAAATATCTGATTTCCGCGTTAATTGTCCGCTTATCACACATTCAGGTGCCAAATAACCTCTGAAACAACAAATATAAATGTAAATAGAAGAAACCAAGAAAAGAAAAGACATGAAAAAAGTATCGTATAGAGAGGATGAAGGGGGTGGGGGGATAGCCTGATAGAGACTACATGTGATAACTTTAATGAAAAAATTATGAAAGAAGCTTGTCCCATAGGGATGAAGCACACCAAATTTGAAACATTCCACTACAGATTTGCAGCAGCACCACTATAGAAAGTTCCAAGACTTATACCCTTATCCAATGGCAGGGTAGTTTTGTGAGGAAATTGAAGGATAACTTAAGGAATAAACCAGAGCTCACATGGTTACAGAAAGACATAATGATAGATATATTTACTGGCCACATGTGGGCACAAAAAAGGCTGAATATCACTTTCTTAAGGATCCCATCAACAAGACCTACATGCTTATCAATATAATTGACAAATGTGACTGTTAAAATATTTACCATTTCGAAAGCTAATGAGTTGCCCCGAAAGTAAATGAGTAAGTCCAAACAAGATGGCTTTCATCTTCATTCATGGGACCTTTGTTGATCCCTCAGAAACCATCTTTTACTTTTAGTTAGAATTTAAAAGAAGGTACAATAACAATATTTATACTCTCAATAAGAAGTCCTTCCCCATTAAAAAACACATGGCTCCAGTTTTAGACAAAACAATAAGTTAGGAAATGAAAATACATTAAGCAAGGTAAGGAAAATACTGAAACTTACATCGTTCCTGCCACACGTGTGCTAACATGAATCACATTCGATGAGATAAGCTTTACAGATCCAAAATCTGAAATCTTGGGTGTCAAGTCTTTGTCAAGGAGAATATTGCTTGCTTTGATATCTCCGTGAATAACATGTGGTCGTACCTCCTCGTGAAGGAAGGCAAGCCCGCGTGCAATACCAATGCAAATTTTAGACCTTGTTTGCCAATTTAAGTAGATATTGCTTTGACTTCCACCTGAAAGTCAAAAGTTTCTAGCATATTCAGAAGTGGATTGATTAAAAAAAAAAAAAAAATCTATTCAGAGTAAGATTCACGTCCAGAAAATTGAATGCTGATTATTTTGGTGAAGTAACATATATCATGGAAAACTTAGAAAATATGTATTCTGGAAACTATTCCTGTAAAAGAATTTCCATGATAGAGCAATTTCTCCTTGGCACAAAGCACAGGCTCAATTGTATAAGACTAGGACTTCCAAAACAAGAAGAATCTTTTGTATTTACCAAAGAGAGTTTGCGCAAGGCTATTATTTTCAAGATAGTTGTAGACCAAAATTCTGTGATATCCTTCCACACAACAGCCATAGAGCTCAACCAAATTTTCATGCTCTATTTCTGAGATCACTTTAATCCATGTCAAGAACTCCTTCACTCCCTGTTTTGATTCAACTGAAAGAACTTTTATAGCAGCAATCTTCCCATCTTTAAGCCGTCCCTGGAAAATCGCAATAATAATTTTAAGGAGGTGTCAATCATGCGAAGAAGAAAGAAAACAATTAAAAAAAAAAGTAATTACCATGCCAAATGCTTATATAAAGTGCATGTTAAAATGGTAAAGATGCAATTACCTTATAGACACAACCAGAACCACCCTGCCCAATTATATTGACTCGAATAAAATCTTCTGTAGCAGTTCTCAATTCTTTGTAACTGTAAAGGTTTACATTGCGAATGCTTGACAAATCTGTTCAGTAAAAGGGAGAGGAAAAAAAAAACCTATGTAAACCACTCAAAAATAAATAAATTCCATGTGTAATGTGACTAAAAATTGGAGAATTTAAATGGAAATTCTTATTCTTGCTATTTAATAGGAAAATACAGAGTGAATGGCATTATCTACTAGTATAAAAATAAGATAATAATTTGATTTATTATTTGGCATTTTCTATGTATTTTCTGGAATTTATTTTGTTCATCCGTAAGTGTCTTCAATATTCTTTATAATAAATAAATGGTGTCTAATATACTAAATATTTTTCATGTTATATATATTATAAACTAAAGTCAGGTCTTATACATGGTACTTGTGTTATTTGACTCAATGCAAGTATTATTAACAGTGAAGCATTAAAAAAAAATTATAATAAATGAAACTCTATACCCAAAATTTCAAAATGCTATTCCAGTATGTTGTGTTTACAGTATGTAATTCAATATAACTATTATATTTATACGTTGTACATGCACTATAAATATAATAAAATTATTACCATAGTTTACTTTAATTAAAACTATTATAAACACTAAATCATTGGATAACTAGTCTTATAAATTAATAAAAATCATTTATAGAAGATTTGTATTCCATTTTTTATATCAACTCACATAAACAAGTATATCATTCATTATAGACACTAAAAAAAATGTCTATAATGATTCATATAAACATAACACTAAAAAATTACCAAAGCCAATTCTTATAATAAATATAAACGTCTTCATATATTGTCATAAATTGCCAAAGCCTGTGCTCTGTTTGTTTCAGCTTTAACGTTTTCTAGAAAATTGATCATTTTCTAAAGAGCATTTTTTGAAAAACTATCTCATTTTCCGGTGTTTGATAACAACCTTGAAAATGAACTTGAGAACATTTCTTGTGTTTGGTATGCACAAATTTTTTATAATATTTCTTGTATAATTTAAAATATGTATAACATGTGTATTGTGTGGAAACCCAACTTATGTTATTAATATAAATAAATAAAAACCGAGTATAAATTTGGTTTTCAAACTAAATTTTTTGACAACAAATACAATAAAAATTAGTTGTCCAATTTTCATGATCTCTACCACTCATCTTGCTCATATATACAATTGGCATTTAACATATATACGAGAACATAGATTATCTAATATAATTTGGAACGGAGGAATGAAAAAATACACTGTTGATTGCAATATATATATATACACAACGCTAGTACATGCTATTAAATTCCAAACATTTGGGCAGACTGATACTAAAGTACTAGATGAAGCATTAATTCAATTCAAAATGAAGTCACTAATAAATCTAAAAGATTATGTGCAAAATATGATGATACGTTGTCAATCACACTTCATAATGTTATTCAAGCAGGTTTTCTTCCAATATTGGAACTGTTGAACTAAGAAATTTTCAACAACATAAAAAGGTGGTTATATAAAATAAAATAAAATGTCCAATAAAGATTTATCAAAGAGTATAAGTTTTGGACAAGTTTGTGGGTGACTCATTGGAAGCCAAAGAACACACGTCCTCTCCAAAGTTAACAAAGTTAATATATACAAAAAAAAAAAAAAAAAGTGCAGACAATACATAGGGGTGAAATAAATAATAATGATGATGATAATTACCAACTGCCAAGTCGCGTGAAAGTAAAATATCCACTGCACACGTTAATTGATTAAAGAAATAACCATTTTTTATTTTTATCTCAGATTTTTTTTAAGCAAGACTTATCTACAATGAATTGTTCTTATCACAATTTTTATGCATCTGCAAAGATAAAACGTATCACAAAATAAGGTGCTAATAATTAAGTTTACTTCAGTCATTTCTCATATTACTTTTGAAGCAATATCTACAAAAGCCCGTTACTCCCAATTGTTCTCATCTATACCAAATTTCTTGGTCTCTTTCAACATACAAAAGAAACAAAGATTGTTTGGTATTTTTTGTAAAATGAAATAATAAAAAAGAAAAAGATGGAGCTAGATCTCCCTGTATGCGCTTCCTTTCCTATGCTTTGTGAAAGGAATATAAGCTGTACTATTTTTAATGACTTTGATCAGTTGTTCTATTTTTTCTTAATTTTTTTTTAATACATTATTTTTTAACTAACATTGTAAAAAATCTATATTTTACATTACTTTTATGTTTTTCTGGATTCATATTATTCCTTTAGATCTTCATACAGTTTTACACAGTATTACCGGTTCCCCGTACAGTTTTACTGGTTCCCCATAGCTATGCATTTTTTTTTTTTTTTTTAATGTTTGAAATTTGAGTTGTTCTTAATTATTAAATAATACCTTCCACTCGGGACATAGGTTTGTATTATGAATAATTCTGTCTCCTATATTTGAAGATTAATTTGTTATGCCATGACAGCTAACAATGGCAAACTTCAAACAGTGTCAACATTTACTTGCTAATTCATGTTTTTAACAATGACTGATTGGACCTTTAATGCTGCAGGCTGGTTATTCAGAGTATGGAGTTCAAAGAGGCAGGTCTCTCTCTCTCTATCTACGATTCATTTTTCCCCACTAATTATTCCTATTTTTATAAAAGGTTAAAATCTATAATTGTATTGGACTTCTGGTATTTGCTGTTGTTAAATGGACTTGAGATTTTGTTAGATATTAGAGTTTTTTTAGCACCTATGTTTGTATTATTTTCTCTATAAGGTTTCCTTTTATCACATTTACAGTCCATTCATTTTGTATCAATTAAATTTCTGTTCTTCTATTTTTTTATTTAAATTTTTTATTATTAAAATGTTAGTTCGATTGTTAAGAAAATATATAAGAAACTAAGCCTTCATGTCTCAAATTAAATAAGAAATTAAATTTCAAGTCCAAACACAATAAAACTACAAGATATATAATCAATATTTTGTCTTTTCCTCTTCTTGGGTTTTCTTTTCTTCATGGCAAATAGAGCTAATGATGAAATATTTTTTTATTATAGCTTTCTTTCATTTAAAAAGTTGATATAGTTCACAACTTTTGTGATACGTCACAGTAATTGGCTAAGATGATGGACGCTACAAAAGTTCTTCATGTTCAAAACCTTGATTATGAAATAACCGAGATAATTCTTGCATTACAAAGAAATTTAATATGTATCATATTATTCATTACAGTTTTTAAATTGCTTATATGTTTCTTTCTTTGTTGAATTTTTTAGAATGATTGGCTACTATATAGTTAACAATTTTCATTCTTTTCTTTTTTTGGGATGTTTTAGTCATTTAGTGTTTCTAATTTCTATGTAATATATATATTAACTATTATGCATGTGTAAACACAATATATGAGTAAATAAATTATATCTATTTGCTAAATAAAAATATATAATAACCATTTATCTAATTATTGTTTCTCAATAAATTATTTATTTTATAAGTTTATGACAAAAACCATGCAACGCATGAGACTTTAACTAGTTAAATAAATAAGTAAACACTCAATCAGTGATAGATAAAATCTGTAAATTTGAACAAATATAAATCATGCTATAACAAAATAAAATTTGTAGCACTAGCCCATACAAACTACAAAGCAAGCATACCGTACAAATAGAAATCAAATAAACATCAGAGAGATGAACACCAAAAAAAAAAACCCTCAAAAACCACTAATAGAATCAGTACACTCAGCATATTAATTTTTTGAAAAAAAAAACAGCAAACAAGAACACCAAATATCTAATAAAATAAGGACTTTCGAAGAGAGAAATGAAAAAATTACCGTCACATTCCAGTTTTTCCTTGAAAGAAAGAGCTGCTGACCGATCTGTGAGGGTAGAAAACAAAAAAACCTTATCAGATAACAGTCTTACGGAGGGGAAGAGAAATAGATAGTTTTTTTAGAGAGAGCTTACCGCAAAAAAGACTGAAAGAGCGCCAAAACCAATTCCTCTTTCTGAATTTTTTTCTTGGAAAACAACCTATAGAAAATAAGCCTTATTTTTGTTATGGCTTTCCATTGACTAAAGATAGTTTTTTGTGGACCAATTTTTTTTTATAATACCAAACACTGGAAAATGTGGAAAACTATCTTTACATGAGTATTTCTAGTGAAATCTTCTTAATAGTTTGAATATACTCATAGTCAACCATGGATTAAGTAGGTCATATGACATGTAACAATAACATCGTATTAATGTGGAGTGAGGACTTTCTTGCATGAGGGTTCCTTTGCTGCTCAATATAAAAAAATTTAAATAAAATATATAAAATTTTAAAAAGAAAATCGTAAGTGCCTAAAATAAAGGTATAAAAGGACTATCCATACTACAACATAAAAAGAGAAAATGGATTGAAAAAAAAAAACCACTTGACTCAATTATATGATAAAGTATATGACAATTTGGCTAAATATATAAAACTTTCTAGGTTTGATCTTCCTAGCAAATTATTCTTGAAGTTTTAATTTTAATAATTAACTCTTCTAAGACAGCTATTCCAAAGCATGAAAAATGTGCCAAAAACACTGCTAATGGCTATTGAAAGGGGTAAAATAAAATAATGAAACATGATTAGCAATGTCCTTACCATATCTTACGCCCTACCAAATTATTCTTGAAGTTTTAATTTTATGTGTGAATGCAACCATTCATTAAAATTAGAGTCATTCCTAATTTAAAAAAGAAATTACAGTCATGCATATAATCTAGTAAGAACCTACATGGATATGGGTACAGGTGCAGGTGCGGAAAATGAACGACGACACGGAAATTTTTTAAAAAGTAGAATACGAATACAGTGGGGTACATATATTAATTAATTAATTAATTATATAAACCTATAAATTTATGTTTCATTTAAAATAGTAAAGTCTAACCCAACATTTCAATTCAATAATAATAAATTAATAATAATAGTGGTGGTACATATTGAAATATGAAAAATGCTAGGACCACAACTTATTGTACAAGGACCACAACTTATTGCACAACTTTTACCACAGTACACCACGTGGCAAATTGTGAGTGATAGATAAAAACTCGTCATGTGGCGAGTTATGACAAAATTTGTGCAATAAATTGTAATTCTAGCATTGCTTTTGAAATATACAAAACTTCAAAATTAACAAAGCTTTGAAAATATTCAAACTTTTCACACGACCTTGAAGGTTATGTAAAAAATTTTGTCAGTCACGTGCTGGGACAGAGGGTAGCTGGAGTACAAAACAAAGAAAATGGTTTAGTGAAAGATAAAAGTTATAAAACAAGAAAGAAGAAACAGATGAAAAAGACGAAGAAGCAGCAACAGCGAAGTGAGGCAGAGAAGAGGAAACAATGTGCAGAGAAGGAGGTGAGATCGGCGTGAGTGGAAGGAGCAAGAGGAGATCGGCATGAGAGATTGAGACTAAGAGAAGGAGAGAGATCAAGAGATCAGTATGAGAGATCGAGAAAATTTTGGTTAGGATTTTTACTTTTTTTGTTTTATTTTTCCTCCTCACCATGTCCCATCTGTGTCTGATTATTAAAAAAAAAAAAAGAGGAAAGACACGCATGCAGCCATGTCCCAGGCATACGCTGTGTCCTGTACACTTAGGACATGGGCATGGCAGGAAAATTGCTGTGTCCGTGCTTTCTTGCATATAATATTCAAGCAATAGTTCATTTTTAGTAGTACCTAATTGTTTATTTATTTTTATTTATTTTTTTTTTGACAATTCAATATTTATAATGATAAGGGGAATTTGAACCCTAAATATCATAAACACACCAAATGACCAAAATGTGTCCACTAATTGAGCTATAAAAGGCTCTTGGCCTAATTTACTTTTACAATTGAAGAGGGTAAATTGTGAGATAAGGCCTGGTAGGCCCAGTGGGCCCATTGGCAAGCCCAATATGCCCACATCCACACGCCCAAAGAAGGTAGGGCCCATCCTTTCACATGGGCCCCCGGTTAGGACGAAGGCCCAGACTTGCCCATCACGTTTCAAGAAACTTGTTCTACAAGCATGGGAGGCTTGTCCAGCAAGCCTGAGAGACTTGCTCAGCAGGTCTGAGAGGCTTGCTCAGCAAGTCTGTGAGGCTTGCTCTGCAAGGAAAGGAGGCAGGACCTCACTACTATAAAAAGGCCCCAACACCCTCAAAAAAGGTATGCGTAACTAATTCCTCTCTAGCATTCTAGAGTTGTAAAAACGTTTTCTGACTTAACCTTCGGAGGGTATTTGGCCGGCTCCACACCGGAGCCCCCCTTTTTTGAAGGTGTTTTTGTATTTTCGTACTTTCAGGCACCGGTTGTTCGAGTGTAAGGGTTGTGCATCTCACTGGTGAGCATTTCGGCATCATCAGTTGGCGCCGTCTGTGGGAAAGACGATCGTGACAAGTTAAGCCATTGTCGCCTCCCGGACACAAGAGTTGCATGGTACTCACACGCTCGATGGCCAACTCCAACGACGTGCAAGGCGATGAGCCGCCGAGGCCCACCGCATTAGAAAGACAGGTTCAGACCCTCGCGGCCGCAGTAGAACGCCTCACGAAACAGAATCATGACCTGGAGGAACAGCTGCGACAGAAGAATGCGGGGCATAACGGTCAGGAGGAGAACCAAGGGGACAGCTCCGAAAGAAGGGGGCCTGAGAAGCAAGGGGGCAGTAATGAGCCCAGTAAAACGGAGAGGCGCGATTCGAGCATGCCCTCCCTCACAAATGCAACGCCACCGCCCATCCTCGCGGAGATGCAGGCGATGAAAGAGCAGATGGAGGTCATGATGAACGCCCTCAAGGGACGCGTCTCCAGCGACCTTGACGATTTAGTGAATAGGACGGACTCGCCGTTCACCGCATCAGTCAACTCCTGTCCCCTGCCACCGAAGTTCCGGATGCCACAGGTCGAGAGCTATGACGGGGTCAAGGACCCGTTAGATCATCTGGAAACCTTCAAGACCATGATGCACCTCCAGGGAGTCCCGGACGAGGTCATGTGTAGGGCCTTCCCTACAACACTGAGGGGCGCGGCGAGAGTCTGGTTTAGCAAGTTGACGCCAAATTCGATTAGCACTTTCAAGGAGCTGAGTGCACTTTTCACCTCGCACTTCATCGGGGGGCACAGGTACAAGAGGTCGACAGCATGCCTAATGAGCATCAGGCAGCGGGAGGACGAGACGCTGCGGTTATACATAACCCGCTTCAACAAGGAAGCCCTCTCCATTGATGAGGCCGACTACAAGATTCTGGTGGCAGCCTTCACGAATGGCCTGCGGAAGGGAAAATTCCTATTCTCCCTGTACAAAAATGACCCGAAGACCATGTCTGAGGTCCTATACAGGGCCACGAAATACATGAATGCGGAGGACGCACTGTCAGCTAGGGAAGACAAACCCAGGAAGAGGGAGAGACCGGAGGATGCCGGGCAGGACCACGGAAAGAAGAAACCAAGAACGGGAGATAGACGCGAGGATAAGCGTTCTAAACCCCCAGGAGGGAGATTCACGAGATTCACCCCTCTGAACGCTCCGCTAGACCAGGTGCTGATGCAGATCAAAGACGAGGGATCTCTGACGTTCCCGGGAAAGCTAAAGAGCGATCCAGCCAAGCGATCCAGGAACAAGTATTGCCGTTTCCACCGAGATTACGGTCACGACACTGCGGATTGCTACGATCTGAAACAGCAGATAGAGGCCCTCATCAGAGATGGAAAACTGCAGAAATTCGTCAGTAGAGAAAGGACGGATGTCCAAGCGCGGGAACAGGCCCCCTGGCGGGAGAATGACCATCAGAAACCCCCCGTTGGGGAAATAAGGATGATTATAGGGGGCACAGCAGCGACGGGATCGTCCAAGAAGGCCCGGAAGACCTACCTTAGGATGGTCCAAAATGTACAGACCACGGGTTCTGTACCCAAGATGGCGCGGAGAGAAGATCCGATCATTGGGTTCTCGGAGAACGACGCGAGGCGCCTCTACCATCCGCACGACGACACCCTCGTCGTCAGTCTAAGGGTAGGAGATTACAACGTACACCGGATGCTGGTCGACAATGGCAGCTCAGCGGACATCCTGTACTACCCAGCGTTCCAGCAGATGGGAATAAATAGAGCACGGCTAACACCGACGAATGCCCCTTTGGTCGGCTTTGGGGGAACAAGGATACTCCCATTAGGAGCAATCACGCTCTCAGTGACAGTCGGTGACTATCCGCAGCAGATCACTCAAGACGTGACCTTCTTAGTGGTCGACTGCTCATCCGCGTACAACGGTATCATAGGGCGACCGACGCTGAACTCTTGGAAAGCAGCGACCTCAACATACCACCTGATGATCAAGTTCCCCACAGAGTACGGAATTGGAGAGTTGCGGGGAGATCAGGTGGCCGCCCGGGAATGCTATGTCACCATGCTGGAAATGGAGGATCACCAGCAGACCTTATGCATTGGCGAGCAGCGGACCGTCGCAGAGCCGGTAGAAGAGTTGGAAGAAGTCACGCTCGATGAATCGAGACCCGGGCGGACGACAAGAATGGGCACCATGGCCAGCCAGACGGTGAGGCAAGACCTGGCAAACTTCCTGAAGAGTAATCAGGACATATTCGCGTGGAGCCACGAAGATATGCCAGGAATCGATCCGTCAGTAATAGTCCATAGGCTGCATGTCAACTCGGACTCCCCCCCAGTCCGGCAGAAGAAACGGGTGTTCGCGCAGGAACGAGACAAAGCGGTTGCGGAAGAGGTTAGAAAACTGCTGGAGGCGGGGTTTATCCGAGAAGTCTACTACCCCGACTGGCTAGCAAATGTGGTCATGGTAAAAAAGAGCAGCGGAAAGTGGAGAATGTACGTTGACTTCACGGACCTAAACCGGGCATGCCCGAAAGACAGCTATCCACTCCCGAGGATAGACACTCTGGTGGACTCGACGGCCAGACACGAGCTCTTAAGTTTCATGGACGCCTTCTCAGGCTACAACCAGATTAAAATGGGGGAGGAGGATCAGGAGAAAACCTCTTTCGTGACCAGTCAAGGACTTTTCTGCTACAAGGTAATGCCGTTCGGACTCAAGAACGCGGGGGCTACATATCAGAGACTGATGAACAAGATGTTCACGCACCAGCTCGGCAGGAACGTACAAGTCTATGTCGACGACATGTTGGTAAAGAGCGTGCGCGAGGACAACCATCTCAGCAACCTTCAGGAGACATTCGACACCCTTCGGTCGTACAACATGAAGCTGAACCCAAGTAAATGTGTGTTCGGAGTTACGGCCGGGAAATTCTTGGGATTCATGGTTTCCCAAAGGGGCATAGAGGTCAACCCAGAGAAAGTGCGAGCCATAATGGAGTTAGAACCCCCGAAGACAGTGAAGGCGGTTCAGAGCTTGAACGGGAAGGTTGCGGCCCTGAACAAATTCGTCTCTAAAGCGACAGATAAGTGCTTGCCCTTCTTCCGAGTACTGAAGAAATCGTTCGAGTGGACGGACGAATGCCAAAGAGCATTCGAAGATTTGAAGAGGTACCTGTCGTCACCGCCACTTCTCAGTCCATCCGTACCCGGGGAGGAGCTGTACCTCTACATTGCAGTCTCACAGGCCGCGGTCAGCGCAGCCCTGGTGCGGGAAGACGGACACTCCCAAAGACCCGTCTATTTTGTGAGCAAGGCGTTCCGAGGAGCAGAAGAAAGGTACCCACGGATGGAGAAATTGGCCCTTGCCCTAATGACCGCAGCACGGAAACTCAAACCGTATTTCCAGGCCCACGTAATCGTAGTCCTGACGGACCAGCCTCTGAGGAAAGCAATGAGCAACCCCGAGGCGGCAGGAAGGATGGCCTTGTGGGCAATTGAGCTGAGCGAATTCGACGTGCGCTACCGTCCGCGAACTTCGATAAAGGGGCAAGCGGTGGCAGATTTCATAGCCGAGTACACCCAGCCGGGAGGCGAGGGGGCAGAAGGGCCGAAACTGTGGATCATCCACACGGACGGATCATCAAATCAGCACTCAGGAGGAGCCGGCGTAGTCATGCGAACACCAGAAGGGGACAAGATCGAGTGCATGATAAGACTAGACTTCCCTACAACCAACAACGAAGCGGAGTATGAAGCCTTGATAGCCGGATTAGATCTCGCAAGGGCCGCGGGCGCCGGTAACATGGCCATACATTGTGACTCCCAGGTGATAACCAGTCAGATCAATGGCGATTTCGAGTGTAGAAACGAACGGATGAAGAAGTACCTAGAGGAGGTGAAGGGTCGAATCGCAGGCCTCGAGGTCAAATTCGTTCAAATTCCAAGGGAGGAAAACAAGTGCGCCGACCGTTTGGCCAAAGCAGCCTCCGCGGAGTTCATGAATGCGCCTAAACAGGTATTATCCTTCGTTCAAACTCACCCACTCATTGATGATGGAAAGAAGATACAGGCGATAGATGTTGGAGAGGACTGGACCACGCCCTTAAAAGGATACCTACAGTCGGGCTCTCTGCCAGACGGAAAGGATGCTGCAAGGAGACTGAAGGTCCGGGCCACACGATTCGTGCTGATCAACGACACTTTGTACAAGAGAGGTTTCTCTCGGCCTTACCTAAGGTGTCTAAGCCAGGGCGAAGCAGAATATGTGATGAGGGAAGTCCACGAGGGGATTTGCGGGAATCACTCTGGAGCACGGTCTCTAGTGCACAAACTTATCCAAGCCGGGTACTACTGGCCCACAATGCTCACGGACGCCCAATCATATGTGAAGGCCTGTGACAAGTGCCAGACGTTCAGTAACCTGATCAGACGACCATCAGAAGAACTCTCACCCATCACGACCCCATGGCCGTTCGCGCAATGGGGATTAGACATCATGGGCCCTTTCCCAACGGCTCTAAGGCAGCTAAAGTTCCTCATAGTCGGCATCGACTACTTCACGAAGTGGGTCGAAGCAGAACCCCTCGCCACTATTACCGAGAAGAACATCCGTGCTTTCGTATGGAAAAGCATCGTATGCAGGTTCGGGATCCCGAGGGTGCTTATCTCCGACAATGGAAAACAGTTCGATAACAGCGCTTTCAAGAATTTCTGCTCAGAGCTAGGCATTCGGAATCATTACTCCTCACCAGCACACCCGCAAGCAAACAGACAGGTAGAAGTCACAAACAGGACATTACTAAAGATCATCAAGACCCGGCTCGAGGGGGCAAAAGGTATTTGGCCAGACGAGCTGCCAAGCGTCTTGTGGGCATATCGAACGACCGCAAGGACACCAACTGGGGAGACCCCGTTCCGACTTGCATACGGAGCCGATGCAGTCATACCAGCAGAAATCGGCCTCACCAGCTACCGCGTGCAGAACTACACGGAGGACAAGAACGAGGAAGCTATGCGCCTTCAGCTAGACTTGGTGGACGAGGTCCGGGCTGGCTGAACAAAGATTGGCGCGATACCAGAACCTCATGTCAAAGAACTACGACTCAAAGGTGAGGCACAGAGATTTCCAGATCGGCGACCTGGTACTCCGAAAGGTCATGGGCGCTACTAAGGACCCCACTCAGCGAAAGCTCGGACCAAATTGGGAAGGACCGTATAGAATCACATCATGGCATAGGAAGGGCACGTACCACCTTGAGACCATGGACGGAAGAAAACTCCAGCATCCATGGAACACGGAGCATCTTCGGAGATACTACCAGTAGAAGTCAAGTTTGAATCCCCCGATGTATATTTACTAGATTTCGATTATTTTGTAGCAGTCAGTCAACTACTTTCGAACCTTTTGTTTTTTGGAACCTTTGTTAGCCCAAGAAGGGGCAGGTATTTTCTTCTACAAGATCGAATTTAATGAAGGAACATTCAGGACCTTGCTGTGTAAATCTTACTACTAAACGACTGCTATCAAAAGTCCTAAAGAGAGGACGGACCCCACCATGGGTCAAAAAATTTACAAGTCCCAAAGTGGACGGACCCCACCATGGGTCAAAAAATTTACAAGTCCCAAAGAGGACGGACCCCACCATGGGTTAGTTATTTACAAGTCCTAAAGAGAGGACGGACCCCACCATGGGTCAAAAAATTTACAAGTACTAAAGAGAGGACGGACCCCACCATGGGTCAAAAAATTTACAAGTCCTAAAGAGAGGACGGACCCCACCATGGGTCAAAAAATTTACAAGTCCTAAAGAGAGGACGGACCCCACCATGGGTCAAAAAATTTACAAGTCCCAAAGAGGACGAACCCCACCATGGGTCAAAAAATTTACAAGTCCTAAAGAGAGGACGGACCCCACCATGGGTCAAAAAATTTACAAGTCCCAAAGAGGACGGACCCCACCATAGGTTAGTTATTTACAAGTCCTGAAAAGAGGACGGACCCGCCACGGGTTAAAAATTTACAAGTCCCAAAGAGGACGGACCCCACCATGGGTTGGAAATTCATACAGATCCACTAAGTAGACGGACACCAACATGAGCTAGAGATGTACGCGAGTAAAAAAAAAATGAACGGACCCAACTGGTTCGCGAATACATAAAGGTCCACGACGTGAACGGATCAAATTAAGCAGGTATTTAATATCAAGACGGAGAACACATCAACATTATCAATACGGTATTAAAAGAAGCATTTAAATAAATCAGTTTAAATGTCAAGTACAAATGATGTAAAATAAGCCCTACACACGACGGGAAAAAATCCAATGAGTTTTCCGATATAATTAATACAAAATAGAGAACGGCTACACGCTGGGGGCGACGGGGTCTTTGGGCTCTGGGGTCTTCGCTTCTTCAGCTTGGGGCTCAGGGGCGACGGAAACAGGCTTCTCCTCAGCAAAAAGGTCGGCCGTGTCATCAGAGGCGTCTGGCTGGACGGACATACCCTCCGCGACATTGATATCGACGGCTGAAAAGTCAAACTTGGGGTATAGAGCCTTGGCCTGACGGAGGGCATCCTCAAAGCCATCAGTATATGAAGACCCAAGCTCCGTCAAGAGGGCGTCCGAATCGCGGTACTCTTGGACGGCCTTCTCCTTGGCCAGACGAAGCTCGTCCTCCTTATCCTCCAGGACGGCTTTGAGTTCCTCCACCGTCCTCTGATGCTCGTCCCTTGCCTCCTCCGCCAGCTTGAGCTTTTTCTCCGTCACAACCTTCCAGTTTTTGAGCTCGAGCAGCTCCTCCTCCGTCACCCTGGCCTGGTCACGGACCCTCTCCAACGCCGTCTCATTGCGCAGAGCTTGGTCCATTAGACCCTTCGTCATAAGCATAGCCTGACGACCAAACTGGACTTAGTGAAAAAGTGACAAGAAAAGAAATTGAAAGATGAGTGGTGACGGATCCTTACTTGGGCAATGTTGAAGAGGCCCGTCTCCCCCATAGCCTCCGTCGAGTGGTTCCCCAAGTCCTCGTAGTCCTCGCTCCCAATGATGGAGGAGATCTTCTCCAAGGCGTATTTTGGGTCCTCCCGGAGTAGGACGGGCGGTTTCTTCTGGCTGCCCGGGGGAGCAACCATCAGACCTTTCCCCGCCCCAGGCTTGGCAGGGATCATCGTCTTCTTCCCCTCCGCCATGAGGCCTATGACGGGCTTCGTAGAAACTTTCTGTTTCTTAGGAGCACGGTCAACCCTGGGCATCGGTCTCTTCGCCGGGGGCCTGCTCGAGCCCGTCCCCATCACCCCGACGTCCGTCTCCTTATTCTTGGCGGCTTTGCTTTTGATGGCAGCCCTCCTCTTCGCGTCGTCCATCTCTGAAACAAGAGTGGACGGGTGAAAATCAAAGCGAATGAACAAAAAGAAAAAAGAAGTGACGGACTTACGCTAATGGGTGCGTTTCTTGTATTTTATCGCGGCAGCTGTGGGCTCCGGTCCGTCGCAATACCAGTGGACGGTATCAAGGTTGACAAGCTTCGCCCAGGTCCGTTCTTCCGGTTTTGTCTTTGAAAAAATTTTCTCCAAAAAGCTGTACTCCTCTAAGTCAATTTGTGGACGCCGTCGCACTGAAAAAAGAGACGGAGAGAAATTTAGGACGGCCATTAAAAGTTAAAGCAAAGTTACCTACGCAACACGACGGGCTGAACTGTACCGGACGGGTCCAAGATGCCCCATGTCCTGTCGACGGGCAGGAAATCCGTCTCCCCCGGGTGGCACATCCAACCGTCACCCTCCAGGAAGAAGTAGCGGCTCTTCCAATCTCGGTTGGAGTCCGGGGTCTCGTAAATGACCTTCAGGACGGATTTCCTAGGAACGAAACTGTACATTCCCCTCGACTTATCTATTTCGTCCGGACGGTAGCAGTGAAGGAACTCCCGTACGGTCAACGACCTCGAGCCGTTGGACATGGCTCCGTACAGGACCTCCATGGCGACGAAGACCCTCCAGGCGTTAGGGGACACCTGGCTGACGGACAGACCTAAGTGGTGAAGGAGTTCTCGTTTCAACCTGTTTAAGGGAAATCTAAGTCCAGCTTTTAGTGCCTGCTCATACACACCCAGATCGCCCACTCCGTCATAATAACACTTCTCGGATTTGTAGGGTAGACGGATGGGGATATGGTCGGATATTTGGTAGATGGCCCTAATGGTCTTGAAGTGAACCTCCTTAATTGTGGACACAAATCTGTGCACCGTCCACTCAGGCAGCATGACGAACTCCCTAAGTCCGTCAGCCCCGACTACAGTTCTAGGTTCTCCACCGTCGTCAGAACCTTCCTTTGGTTCGGCCAACTCCATATCCTCATTTGTTGAGGACGGTGAAGTGGCAGACGGAGTCCTCTCGATCAACTCGTCCGGATCTTTGTAACCAGACGGGTACAACTCTTCGTAACCCGCCCCGTCGCGGACGAACGACTGGTTACTCGACGCACTAGACATTGCCTACAACGAGTGACAAAAACCTAAGACTGACGGTCCAAAATAAAAAAGGGGGGAAGAAACAAGTACAAGAAATTTAATGCTTCTGCCGTGACGGTCATAAAAATTAAAGATATAACAGCGATATGAACGGATAGGATCACTTACCGAAGAAAGAAGTGAACGAGTAGATCTTGTTGCTGAAGGATGTGAACGGATTGGGCTCTGACAAACGACGGACTCGCTCTGACAGTGAAGTTTCTACGCAAAGTAGAAAAATGAAGGAGAAATGCTGGTTTTTATAGGTGGAGTGCACGGAAGACGAAGCGGCACTTCGATCCAAGATACGGACCAATCTACGAGTGACACGTGTCTTCGTCTTAAATGCTTCTGCAGTCTGTCAGACCCCCACAGTCATGACGGTGTCCCTATCCGTCGTCCCCTTTCCAAAGGTCCTCATCACCAACATCCATTGAGCTCTGATCGTCATCTCTCTGACTCCGTCTTCCACCAATCTGTCCTTATGGTTGCCGTCCCAGTTCTTTGTTACCGTTCGTTCATGTCCATCCGTCACCTCCTTAAAGACGGACCATTTCTTTTGTTTGTTTTGACCGTCACCCCAATTGACCGTCTGCACGACGGCGACGGGTCAAATGGGGTGAAGGGGGCAGCTGAAGAGGGTAAATTGTGAGATAAGGCCTGGTAGGCCCAGTGGGCCCATTGGCAAGCCCAATATGCCCACATCCACACGCCCAAAGAAGGTAGGGCCCATCCTTTCACATGGGCCCCCGGTTAGGACGAAGGCCCAGACTTGCCCATCACGTTTCAAGAAACTTGTTCTACAAGCATGGGAGGCTTGTCCAGCAAGCCTGAGAGACTTGCTCAGCAGGTCTGAGAGGCTTGCTCAGCAGGTCTGAGAGGCTTGCTCTGCAAGGAAAGGAGGCAGGACCTCACTACTATAAAAAGGCCCCAACACCCTCAAAAAAGGTATGCGTAACTAATTCCTCTCTAGCATTCTAGAGTTGTAAAAACGTTTTCTGACTTAACCTTCGGAGGGTATTTGGCCGGCTCCACACTGGAGCCCCCCTTTTTTGAAGGTGTTTTTGTATTTTCGTACTTTCAGGCACCGGTTGTTCGAGTGTAAGGGTCGTGCATCTCACTGGTGAGCATTTCGGCATCATCAACAATAAATGATCCAATACTAGCACTAAAAATAAGTTAATAAGATAATGAATATGCATGGAAATTTTCCTAAAGCGCTTGCCAATTTTAAATTAAAGTGAGAGAGAGATCAAATACCTATAATCTCACCAGAAGGTGTTTTTACCGATGTGGTCTTCCCGCATCCTCTAGGATGAGTTGGTAGAAGCTGTTGCTCCTCCTTCAACAGTTTTGTCTTCAACTCCTTCAAAGGAACATGTAGCCCAACAGTAACATCCGTTGGTCCAGGAACTGTGCACACCTGATTCGGCAAGAAGCAAAGAAACAATTTTATTTTAATGTGGTTTTGTTTTATTTTAAAAGTCAACTGTATTTTTATTATTAGCCAATTGATTTTAGTTTAGGTAATATTAAGTTCTTAGTATTTTGTTTAATTTTCTAGAGTGTTATTTTTGCAATTCAATAATGTGGTTTTAACCCAAGTCAATTAGGATTAAGGTTTAGTCCTACTAGGTTATGTAAGTACACAATTGTACTGTTATAGAGAGAGTTTGCTTGACTAATAAAATTCATTGCTGGAGTCTAACCTTCAATAACTTGGTATTTATTCCAACAATTCTAAGGACTAATTCTTACATTTTGTTTCTCTTACTTTGCGATGATTCCAAGCAAGCATAGGTGTTAATTCCTAAGTTTATTTTATTTTCACATTAGTATCTATTTTTTTATTAAATAAATACAACAAATGTGAGAATAGAAGACCAAAACGGGTCTTGTTTAAGTTTGCCTTGCAAATATATATATGTAAGACACCTAGTGTAACTTTTAGGCTTGCTTTGATCCCACTCCAACAGCAAAAGCGACTCTAAACACTTTGTTACCTTTGCCACATACCACTTGGGCTCTAATACCATTTGTTGGGAAGATATATCACCTTGGGAGACTCCAATTATGGGGTTAATATAACATATAGGGATACCAATTAACCTAAAGAATTAATTTTTTGGGTTAAGTGGTGTTCCTATATGTTATATTAACTACTTAATTGGAGTCTCCCCAAGGTGTTATCTCTCGAACAAGTGGTATCAAAGCTTAATTGATTTAGCTGGTAGTTCCTTGTGTGAATTAAAGATGGATGAGGCATCTAGGACAATGATTAAATTGGTGAGTCCTAGTGGAGTTTGAGAGATGATTATGGAATTTGAGTTAAGGTGGAGATTGTTGTAAAATTGCTTTAAATTCCAGTTGTGACTTAGAAAGCTAACTAAGTTTTCTTGTCGAAGAATGAAAAATTAATTTGTTTATTTTTGGGTTTCCTTAATGTGAAAGAAAAGACATTCCATAGAATGGAAGGAAAGCCTATTCCTTGTCAAAGAAGTAATATATTTTTTGTTAACAGAGGAATAGGAGGTAGTGCAAGGAGAGAGACTATGCTAGAAAGAATTTGATGGCTTTGGCCCAAGGGTCCTCCCTATTGAGAGAGGAGGGAAAAAACATAGAATTATGTGAAAACAAGAAATAAAAAAGAGATTTTTTATTAGAAGGTAGTGCAAAGAGAGAGACAACAAGGTTTAGGTTTTGTTGACAATGTTTTTTGTAAAGTGCACAAATCAAAGAGGGTCAGTCTTTTTTGATGTTGCAAAGCGAAGAAAGAAGAAGACACAACAGTGAGTATGCATGAAAAGAAAAAGAAATTGCTGTGAGCATAATAGGTGTAAGAGCAGGGAAAAATATGGAGATTTTTCTTTAACCATGAGACATACACAATGGATATAAATTTGGGATTTCTTGAAAATAAATATTGTAATTGATTTGATAATAGTAAATTAATTCAGAATTTATCCCGTGGTTTTTCTCTTCAAGGAAATAATTGTGCTTTTTGTGTGTGATTAATATTTTGGCTTGGTAATTTTGATAATAATATTTTTTATTGATTGGTTAATATTTTTAATTGATTTTCTTAATTCACACAAGATTAGATTGAAACCCAACACTAAGTGTGCCTTAGAATTTCTTAAGTCAACTGCAATTACTTGATTTTCTGGTGGAGTACAACCCTCTGGAATAATTTCATTACTTGATAAAAGCTCTTGCATGGCTTGCGGCCTCCTGCAAGTATCAGAAAAAGAAATTTTTAATTTGATTAAATTTTTTACTAATAATGCATTTAGGTATGGCAACAAAATATTTTCCAATTAAATTTAACCTTTTGGAAGAGAAAGAGCTACAAATTCCTCTTTCAGGGTTGTGGTCTTGCAACTGTTCAAGTTGAACTAAAAGATTTTGGTAAAGAGTCAGATGATAGGCAATCGGAGTCTCTAACATCCACTGGAGCATTGTTTGCACAAACTCTTGGACATCTTGCTCATATACAAGACGAATTCCGCACATTTCAACTTTCACAGCTTGGTTGTCGCTTCCAAATGAAGCCCAGATGTGACTACATCTATTCAACTGAAAGTGCTCACGCGGTAAGTAAAATAGCATAACTCTTCGTGATGACTCAACAAAAACGTCTCGAGAGAAGGGATAAAATATGTAAGGTGTTAGAGGAACTTCATCACTAGCTGAGAGACTAGAAAAGCGGAGAAAAATTGTTGAATCCGGCTTGTTACTCAAACCAACTTGTTGCTTGTCAACCCTATAAAAAGCAAATATAGTAAACCCCAACCATGTTGAATTATCATGTAAGGTTGCAGGCAACTCCATTTTTATGTAGGACTCAAAATTTTGATTACTGAACCAGCCTCGCGGAATTGCAACTTCAGGAAAGATACAATCATAGCAGTTGTGTTGTGCCTGGTCTCCCTGAAAATACACAGATATATGGTGTTCAAATGTTCAATGACTGAGAGAAAAAGAGAAGAAAAAAAATGGTGTTTAGGGATGAACAGCAAGGCACCTTATACAATCTTGAAAGCAACGACTCAAGGACAGAGATGTCAATCGGGTCATTGGACTGGCTGGTTTCCACCTCCTCATCACAAATTTGTGGATTCAAGTCAATCACGGCATTGGACTGACTGGTTGCCACCTTCTCACCATGACTTTGGGGGTTCAGGTCAATCAGGGCACTGTTTGCCACCTCGTCATCATGACTTTGGGGGTTCAGATCAATCGGGACATTGGACTGACTGGTTTCCACCTCGTCATCACGACTTTGGGGATCAATTGGGGCATTGGACTGACCGGTTTCCACCTCATCATCAAAACATTGGGAGTTCACGTCAATCGGGGCAATGGACTGACTGGTTTCCACCTTGTCATCAAGACTTTGGGAATCACCCAAATGAAATTTTATGAAATCTTCACTATGTCGACAAAGGGCATCAGGGCTCCCAAAAATTTTATTGCTTAAGTGTTGTACAAATCCTACCACATCAGGCTCATACAGTATATGTGCACCACAACCTTTAATCTCAATATCTAGGCTGTTGGTTATAATCAATGGCCTAATGTAATCACGTTCCTCTAATAGCTCTCCAAACTTCACATGTGATATATATAGCCAAAGTCCAAATGAACCAACTAAGATTTTGTCTCTAGGGACCTGGTAGACAAGGGGAAAATCTATTGGACCTCCATCCATGTCCAAATGACAAATAAACTCATCAAAGTATTTTACATCTGTACTAGGAGAAACCTCATTCAAATTTTTGTGGACTTCAAAATCAACACATAGAGCAATTCCTCTCCAACTTCTAGTATACCGATGTAGCGGGATTGCTACAGATGACCCACAATTTTGATTTTCAAACCACTCTGGAATTTCGATTTGATGTAAAACACTGTAAAATCCTTCACTTTCACGAATTTGATCCTGTAAAATATCAAATGGGAAAAAGAAATAGATGTTCAATGCATGTGTTATGTGTGTGTGTGGGGCAGTTTGGGGGGGGGGGGGGGGAAGAGAGAGAGAGAGAGAGAGAGACCTCCATGTATCTTTTCCACAATGGCTGGAAGTGTATATCCATAAAAGAACCATCAGTTACTTCATCCTTGAGCAAGCTGTCCAGCAAAGAAACCTCAGTAATTTTGCTTTCTTCTTCCTCAAGCAAGCTGAGGCAATTAATAATAGTGAATCCTGCTTCACCCAAAGTCCACACAACAACTTTATTTGAATAATTTTCCAATGAAGTACATCCTCGTGCCATTACAAAATTTGTACTTGATGGAAGGTATGGCAAGGATTGAAGCTTGCTACAATTATCCAAGTAAAGAAGTTTAAGCTTAGAAAGTTGAGAAATGCTATCAGGCAAGTGTGTAAAATTGTTTTTGCTCAGAATCAGAGACTGCAGTGAGGAAAAGCAACTAAGATCACCATGAAGTGCTCCATCTGACAAATTACAGTCACTTAGATCTAGAGATTTTAAAGAGCTTAATCCTGAGAATGAATGCAATGCTTTTGGTGGTTGACTTCTACATCCTGATAAAGAAAGAATTTCAAGGGACGTTAAACTACAAATGACACTAGGAAAACTCGAAAGGGTATTGCAGTCTTTAAGATTCAATAAAGTAAGGCCAGTCAGATGCTTCATTGATGATGGCAGTTCTTCTATGTCAGTCCCATTCAAATAGAGCTCTGACAAGCATGTCATATTTTTACCAACCTCTGGAAACTTCGTGAGTCTTGAACAGCCAGATAGAATAAAATTTTTAAGAGATTCCAAGTTGATCTCATGTGGAAGGCTCTTAAGACATTTGCAATCTTTTAGATTTAATAAAGTAAGTCTTCTTAGAGCTCCAACTGACGGGTGAATCTTATACAATCTTGTACAACCATGAAAAATCAGCCTCTCAAGATTTCGAAATCCAATGAAATCAGGAGTGTTGATTAAGTTCTGAGAGTAACTAAGGTCCATGAGTTTTAGCTTGTCCAAGTTCTGTGATCAAACCAAAAATAAATATGAAAAATTAAGTAGTCAAGAACTTAGTCTATTAGCAACAGTATCAGGACATCTTTGAGTTTTTTATGCAGTGCCATTCATTACTAAAAAAAAAAAAAAAGAACTTAGTTTATTTGGAAAAAAGAAAAGGGGAAAATAATACACTCGCAATAATGAAAATCTTACACTAAATCCTTCTGGTAGTTGCTCAATATGGCTATGATGCATGATAAGTTCAATAAGATTGTGTGGTTGAAAACTCCTTGGCATGGATTTTAACGGATAATCAAGCCATTCCATCATTTGTAGCTCATTAGAAAGATAATTGAGGCCTTCAGGAAGGAGCACATTGTGGATTTTAATCAACCTTAGCCTTGTCATCTCTGAGAAGGCATTGGCACTCAAGTCTTCTTTAGGTGGAGGTGAGTTTAGCATCATGCCTTCAACATTTTTAGTTCCCTGTAACCAAGAACAGTATAATTAGTAAAGAAAATGATGAAAATGGTACAAAAATATGCTTCCCTAAGCTTATGTATATATATACTAATCCACTTACATTATTGTTCTTCAAAACAGAAAAGATATCCTTATGATGCCACAATCTACTGCGTAATCCAGGCTCTTCAGGTGCTTCACAATGAACAATTTCTCTACCCATTTGTTGTAGCAAATCATGCATCCATAATTTTCCCCCCAAAATGGTAATGAGAGATTTGTCCTTTAGAATTTGTATATACACATAGTAATAAGAAATTCCTAGAATATCTACAACTCTATTTTTGTCCATCCCTTTGAAGAAAAATGCAATATCCAAAAATAATTCCCTAACCTTATGCTCCAATCCCTTATAATTAATTTCAAGTCTTTTCACAATTTCTTCGTTAGGATTTTCATTCAGTTGATCCAGGAAACTTTTCCATACATCTACTTCTTTAAGAAACAAGGAGGAACCAAAAACTTCAAGAGCTAAAGGAAGGCCTTTAGCATACTTTAGAAAATCGTTACACAGATCCACAAAATCTATATTAGGATGGGGTTGCTTGAAGGCTTTTTGACAAAAGAGCTCCAATGCTTCATCATTATCTAGTCTCTTAGTTTCATACATATCATCCACTCCATGCACGGTCAACACCTGTTTATCTCTACTTGTTATAATGATTCTACTCCCTAAACCAAACCAATCACGACTCCTCACAAGTGCATCTAGTTGGTCTTTTTCATTCACATTATCAAGAATAATAAGAACTTTTCTAAGACGGAGCCTTTGCCTTATAATCTGCTTTCCTTCACCAACACTTGTTATATTTACTTCTCTATCATTGAAGATGTTAGAAAGAAGTTGTTTTTGTAAAGGAACAAGAAAATCATTTCCTGTTTCCCTAACAGAACCAATACAAATAAAGCTTTTGTAGTCAAATTGATTAGATATTTTGCAATAAATCTCTTCTGCTAGAGTTGACTTACCAACCCCTCCCATCCCCCAAATCCCTATAAGACGAACATCATCCAAACCCAGATTTAATAAATCCATCACTTCCTCCACTCTAGATTTCATTCCAACAAGATCCTTTGAAA
The DNA here is from genome assembly GCA_035136125.1 of Quercus rubra. Classification (NCBI taxonomy): domain Eukaryota; kingdom Viridiplantae; phylum Streptophyta; class Magnoliopsida; order Fagales; family Fagaceae; genus Quercus; species Quercus rubra. The sequence goes on from CM068733.1 coordinate 55,667,611, forward strand.
GACATAAGAATTCACCATACAATTCACTATGTATACTTCCCACTATGTTTTGGATAACCATTGATTCTGGCCTGTAGAAAAGACAAAAATAAATAAATTTGATGAGAAAGTGGTAGACGTGAGAGACAAAATTTTCAATAATTTATTATATTTGGCTTCAATATAAAAATGAGAACTCTAAAATAACAAACTCCTACCTAGGGGCGAAGTCAGGATTTGTTGATATATATATATATATATATATAAAGGTTAAGTTCAAGTTACACTGGTATAATTCTAAGTGATGTTCCACCACTCAATATTTTTTTTTATTGGATACGAATTTTAACAAATCCACCGTCGGATTAGATATTCTTCTTATACTCTACATGTATGCAAAATTTTAAGAAGATCTGAGATCAAGAGCTATGTCATCAATCAAATGTTTAAATTTCAAGTTTTTGCATTTAAAATTGTGCATAAAAGATGAGTTTCTAAATCGATAGCATCCATTAGCACAAATTTGACATGCTTGTTAAGAACATAAAGAATATGTAATCCAACTATGGGATTTTTGAAATATTAATCTAATAAAAATTTATTATGTGGTGTAATACTGCTTAGACCACCATTTGTGGAGGCCATGGATTCTCTCTCTCTCTCTCTCTCTCTCCCCCCTTTAAATTAATTATTTTTCTTTTTTTTTGGATCTAACTTTCTACATGTTCTATCTCTTTTCTTCTTATTTGTTTTATATTCTCTTGATTTTCTTTACATTTTTATCTTTCTAATCTCGCCTACAATCTTCCTCAATGTTGTTCTATTATCTTTCTAGGGAAGATTCTTCCTAAAAAAAAAAAATCTTTTTACGGAAGACGTTGTTTTTCTCAAAACATAGAGGATTAGCATTGAGTGTGCTAAAAAAACTCAAAATGCTATTTTAACAACCAAAGAGCAAAAACACCACTCCATTCAATATGCTACGTGAGCAAAAATGAGTAAAATTTTTTAGTATTGCTTCTTATTTTTATATTTATTTTTTCTCTCTCCTCTCACCTCTCTCTTCTCTCACTCAGATATACCTCTCTCTTCTCTATCTTCTATCTCTCATCTCATCTCATCTCTCTCTTCAAACACCATGCAGTGGCAGCTCTACATTATAGTTAGGCTGTTCAGTGTTCACATGAACAACCTAACTTGCAAAAAAATAAAAAAAAAAGTTATATACCAAACTAATTTGTTTGAATACCATAAAAAATAAATAAATTATTGAACACCCTGACTTGAGAATCTTGAAAATCCTAAAAATTTAGGTTCAACAAAAATAAGAGTAAAGCTATGTCCACAAAATTTTCACAAAAAATCCTAGGTAGTAAGTTGTTATTTGTTCTAATCTGGACCCACTACTAACATTTTTACCCACTAATAATTTCTTTTCAACTAGGATTTGTAGTGAAATTGTTATTAAAATGTTGTGGAGGTAGCATTACTCCCAAAAAATCTTGGACCCCAAACATGATCCTTAAGCCCTTAAACAAAAATAAAAAAATAAAAGTACAAATAACAAAAATAAAAATTAGTCCAAATAACAGCAAAAATAATCCAAACAAAAGCAAGACTAGGCCAAACAAAAACAAATAAAAAAATTATTCAAAAAAAATTCTGTGGGGGCCAACTGTATCCGGTACTCAAACCACGCTGGAAGAAGCCAGGCCCAATACCTGATCTCATATGTATGAGCTGTGTGAGAAGGGGTCAGGCCCAACATCCTATCTGAGGGTGAGAGAGTATCCGAGGACGATCAACAAAGGAAGAAATAAGGTTCTCCTCCGAGGAGAGGTGAAGAACGCTCGTGGGGATTTAACCGTATCCGAGGACTATAGTCACCTCGGGAATTCTATCCGAGGTGTCTGGAGAACTTATCAGTCATTTAGAATAACACCTCGGACAAACCCCACAGCAAAACGAAAGGGAAAAATATCAAATAGAAGATAATAGTGAACAGGAACAAATATCTTAAGGTACTGTCCCCTCCACATTAAATGCCGCCCAGCTAACCTTCTAGCCGCATTAATGTGGAGGTGATGCCTGAACAGTAAACGAGCAGCCTTCCAGCTAAGAATGGAAGATTCAAGAAAGGGCATGAAAGATGATGAAAAAGGACTTTCAACGTCAAGCCCACACGTGGATGAGGAAAAAGGTAAAGAAGCCATAGTATATAAAACGAAGAAAGGAAAAAGGAAAGGGACGAAAAAATTATTCTAAAATCATTGCACTGGGACATGTCCGAGGAGACTCTTTGTATAAACTACACCTGTAACTCTAGTCTCTTTACGCTAAAACCAATATCTTGGCCCAAGATCAGACTAGCTTTCTTTCCTGCACCTATAAATTCATTGTTTGGGCTACGTGAGCCTGGATCCGTTCCCGTTTTTGGATTCAAGTCAAATCTGGTCCTTACAATTGGCGACGTCTGTGGGAATTGCTTGATCTGATCAGAAAGAGATCTGGGTTTAGCGCATAAAATGGAAGAATCAGGTTCGCATCAACCAACGGTAGGGCCATAGCAGGATAATGACAATCCGCACCGAGCGGCATCAGGAGGTTCGCAGCATAATTACTCGGGAGTCTATCCTCAACAGAGGGGAGGTCGTGAGCAAAGTGGGCAAACAGTGCACACTAATAAGAGCCAATCGCGTGGGAGAAGTCACGTATCCCATGCAGAGAATGAGAAAGACATGCAACATGAGATAGATGAGTTGAAAAAGAAGTTACGCCGCGCGCGGCGTAAACGGGCATCATTTGAGTCTGAGTCTTTTTCTGGGGATACAGAAGATGATACATATAGGCAAAGATCTAAAACTCCACTTAGTGAAACCTTCTCCGGTGATGAAGAATACAGTAATTATAGAAGGAAGAGCAAAAGTACCTTGCATAAGGGCCTGGGAAACAGAGCTATGAACGAGGCCTTGAGTCAAGTGGCCAAATCGCCTTTCACACGACGGATTGAGGGTGCCAGCCTTCCTCGGCGATTTAACCAACCGACTTTCTCTCTTTATAATGGCCGGACAGATCCAGTGGAGCATGTAAGCCATTTTAATCAAAAAATGGCCGTCCATTCAAAGGATGAGGCCTTAATGTGTAAGATCTTTCCGTCCAGCTTGGGTCCAATGGCAATGAGATGGTTTAATGGCCTTAGGGAAAATTCTATTGATTCTTTTAAGAAGCTTACCCAGTCCTTTGGCGCCCGCTTCATCACATGCAGTAAGGTACCTCTGCCTTTAGGATCTTTGCTATCAATGTCCATGCGTGAGGGAGAGACCTTGAAGGCTTACTCGGATAGGTATTGGGAGATGTTTAACGAGATAGATGGGGACTATGATGATGTGGCCATTAGTACATTTAAGGCAGGGTTGCCGGCGGAGCACGATTTGAGAAAGTCACTCACTGGTAAACCTGTCACCAGTGTACGCTTGCTGATGGATAGGATTGATAAGTACAGGAGAATTGAGGAAGATCAATTGCAGGGTAAAGGGAAAGCGAAGGTGATCCCCCAGGAGAGGAGGGATTCCAGGTCGGATCGGCTGCAGAACAATCATCCGCGGAGAGACTTTTTAGGGCAACCTGCATCTACCAACGCTCAAGCGGTCAATGTGGTGTTTCGAGAACCAGTGCAGAAAGTCTTGGAGAAAGTAAGGAATGAACCATTTTTTAAGTGGCCGAATAAAATGGCAGGAGATCCAAGCAATCGTAACCAAAACCTGTATTGCCAATATCATCAAGATCATGGTCACGCTACTGAAGATTGTCGGAATTTATGGGATCATTTAGAGCAACTGGTCCGAGAAGGGAAGTTAAAGCATTTATTGCATCATTCCAGTGGCAGAGGAGGCCAGACCGGCGCAGCATTTTAGGGAAATCCTGCATCCAAGCCTCCTCTGGGAACCATCAATGTTATATTCGCCGCCCCAGGGAGGACTGGATCCTGCCCAACTAGGATAATGTCAGTATCACATTACATCGATGATGAGCCTAATTCAATGCCGAAGTGAGCCAAGACCAGTGTTCCTCTAGTGCTGGGTTTTTCAGAGGCGGACAAACAGGGAACTATACAGCCGCATGATGATGCTTTGGTGGTTACCCTTCGAATTGGCGGATATGATGTGAGGAAGGTCATGATTGGCCAGGGAAGTGCAGCGGAAATCATGTATCCTGACCTCTTTAAGGGATTGGGTTTGAAGCCCGAGGATTTAGCTGCATACAATTCGCCTTTGGTGAGTTTTGAGGGTAAGATGGTGGTCCCTAGGGGCCAAATCAGACTGCCTGTGCAAACTGGTTCGGATGTGGTTGAGGTAGATTTTATCATGGTGGACGCCTTCTCCCCGTACACGGCCATTATGGGCAGGCCATGGCTGCATTCCTTGGGCGCCGTCTCTTCCACCCTTCATCAAAAAGTAAAATATCCTTCTGAGGGTCAAGTGCTGGAGATAGTGGGAAGCCATTCTATGGCTAGGCAATGCTTAATTGCAGCAATTCAGCACAAACCGGAGGCTGGCGCGTCAGCCAGTAAGGAAAATGACTTATAGCAGTTAGGGGCCTCGTCGTCACTGCTCGGGGGGCCAGATAACGAGATGAATTGTGAGGGCCTGGAAAGGGTGATTATAGGGGACGACCCTGAGAGATTCTTCCAGGTTGGGGCTCGGTTGCCCCTACAGGAGAAGGAGGAGTTGGTTGAGCTTCTGAGGAGAAACGTAGACGTTTTCGCATGGGACGCCTATGAAGCCCCTGGTCTGAATCCAGAATTCATCTATCATCGTTTAAATGTAGATCCCTCAGCTACACCGAAAAAGCAACCTCCTCGGCGCCTCTCAAGTGAACACGTGGAGGCAATAAAGACTGAAGTGGTTAAACTCAAACAGGCTGGGGCTATTAAAGAGATTTTCTACCCCCAGTGGTTGGCTAACACCGTAGTGGTGAAGAAGAAAACAGGAAAATGGCGCGTCTGCGTAGATTTTACAGACCTTAACAAGGCTTGCCCCAAAGATCCTTTCCCTATGCCGAGGATAGATCAGTTAGTAGATGCAACAGTAAGACATCCTCGGATGAGTTTCCTGGACGCCTTCCAAGGTTATCACCAAATACCATTGGCAGTGGAGGATCAGGAAAAAACGGCTTTTGTCACTCCTGTGGGGAACTACCACTACAAAGTAATGCCTTTTGGCCTGAAAAATGCAGGATCGACTTATCAACGGATGATGACAAAGATGTTTGAGTCACAGTTGGGAAAAACTATTGAGGTTTATATTGATGATATGGTGGTGAAGAGCAAGTTGGTATCCGAACACTTAGTAGACCTTGCAAACGTTTTCGAAATCCTGAGGTGGCACAAGCTGCGTCTGAATGCCTCAAAATGCTCCTTTGGAGTAGGATCAGGAAAGTTCCTATGGTACATGGTGACTCATCGGGGGATTGAGGTAAACCCAGATCAGATTAAAGCAATCAATAGCTTGCAACCACCTCGGAATCCAAAGGAAGTCCAGAAGCTTACTGGGATGATGGCAGCATTAAATCGGTTCATATCTAGATCGGCAGAAAGGTGTAGACCCTTTTTCCTTTTGTTGCATAAATGGAAAGAGTTTCAGTGGTCCGAGGAGTGTGTCAGGGCATTCCAGGAGCTCAAAGGTTATCTGTCACATCCGCCCATAATGTCTAGCCCAGTGGTGGACGAGGTCCTTTTTTCTTACCTCGCCGTTGCCTCACACGCCATAAGCCTTGTGCTCATACGGGTGGACGATGGTGTACAACGACCAGTTTATTATGTGAGCAAGTCGCTCAACGAAGCTGAGGTGCGCTACCTGCCACTAGAAAAAGCGATACTGGCTGTAGTACATGCCACGAGGAAACTTCCCCATTACTTTCAGGCGCATACTGTGGTCGTTCTAACTCAACTCCCCCTCAAGTCAGTACTCAGAAGTGCCGACTATACAGGGAGGATAGCCAAATGGGGGACGATTCTAGGGGCTTTTGATATAAAGTACATGCCCCGTACCTCTATCAAGGGACAGGTGCTCGCTGACCTGGTGGCCGAGTTTGCCGAGTCTCCAGAGGAGGTGGAAATGGGAAATGGATCGGTGGATGAAAGATCGGTAAGAGTAGCCTCTATTCAGGGCCTACAGCCTTGGAAATTGTACGTTGATGGAGCTGCCAATCAACGGGGATCAGGAGTGGGGTTAGTACTGGAATCCCCTGAAAAGATTACCATAGAAAAGTCCTTAAGACTGAATTTCTCCGCTACTAATAACGAAGCAGAATATGAGGCTTTGTGAAGGGAATGGAAATGGTGCAGAAAATGGGGGGAAAGGCAGTAAGAGCTTTTACGGACTCGAAACTAGTTGTTGGACAGGTAAGAGGAGATCTAGAAGCGCGAGATTCAAGGATGCTAGAATATTTATGCCAGGTCAAGAGTATACAAGAAAAGTTTGAAGTTTTTGACTTGTCCCATATCCCTAGAAGTGGGAACACCCATGCAGATTCCTTGGCCACCCTTGCAACGTCCTCGGCCCAGGATTTACCTCGGGTGGTGTTGGTGGAAGACCTATATACGCAAGCTCTGACGCATCATGGTGCCCCACGGATACATCAAGTTAAGCTGGGTCAGAGCTGGATGGATGCTATATCATTGTTTTTGGAAAAAGATGTGTTGCCTGAAGAAAAGTCCGAGGCCGATAAAGTACGGAGGAAAGCTCCTCGGTTCTGGTTATCCGAGGACAGAAAACTGTACAAGCGTTCGTTCTCTGGACCTTATTTGCTGTGTGTCCACCCAGAGGCATCGGAGCTACTCCTAGAGGAACTGCATGAAGGGGTTTGTGGAAGTCATACAGGGGGAAGGTCACTGTCTCACAGGGCTCTTACCCAGGGATATTGGTGGCCAAACATGCAAAAGGAGGCGCAGGAATATGTCAGGAAATGCGATCAGTGCCAGAGGTTTGCACCAAACATTCATCAGCCTGGAGGGGTCCTTAACCCTTTGTCTAGTCCGTGGCCTTTTGCTCAGTGGGTCATAGACATTGTGGGCCCTTTCCCAAAGGCTGTAGGGAACAAGAAATACCTCCTGGTATGCATAGATTATTTCACTAAGTGGGTCGAAGCTGAGCCTTTAGCCAATATTAGAGATGTGGATGTCAAAAAATTCATCTGGAAGAGCATAGTCACGCGATTTGGAGTTCCCAACGTCCTCATCTCGGATAATGGTCTTCAATTTGACAGCAAAGCTTTTAGGAAGTACTGCTCTGACCTGGGAATAAAGAACAGGTATTCCACTCCGGCTTATCCGCAAGGAAATAGGCAAGCTGAGGCTGTTAATAAGGTCATTGTGAACGGAATTAAAAAGAGGTTGGATGACGCCAAGGGAAGGTGGGTTGAAAAGCTACCACACGTTCTTTGGACCTACAGGACGACACCTCGGAAGTCTACTGGGGAGACCCCCTTCTCAATGACATACGGGGCTGAAGCTGTAATTCCATTGGAAAACGGTTTCCCCACAATGAGGTCTAGCGCATTTACCTCGGATGGAAATGATGACCTGCTAAAGAAGAACCTGGATCTAATTGAAGAACGACGAAAAAACGCTAGGGTACAGTTAGCCTACTATCAACACAAGCTAAAGCAAGGCTATGACATGAGCGTGAAGTTGAGACCATTGGCCCCAGGGGACTTGGTTTTGAGGAAAGTTTTGGGAACACTAAAAATCTTGCCTGGGGAAAATTGGGGCCTAATTGGGAGGGACCATATCGCATTACGACGGTGGCAGGAATAGGAGCTTATTACTTAGAAGACTTAGATGAAAGGGTTGTACTTCATCCTTGGAATGTAAATAATCTGAAAAGGTATTACTATTGATAATAAAAGTTATCCTGGTTTCTTCTTGTTTTTATTCATCCTAGGACATCAATTGAAATATTAAACAGAAACTAAGTTATGTCAGGTCCTCGGACCACAGACTTAGTGGAAATTAATATCCTATGACATCAATTGAAATATTAAACAGAAACTAAGTTATGTCAGGTCCTCGGACCACAGACTTAGTGGAAATTAATATCCTATGACATCAATTGAAATATTAAACAGAAACTAAGTTCTGTCAGGTCCTCGGACCACAGACTTAGTGGAAATTAATACCCTATAGTAATTTCCACGCGTGATACTTTCAACGCGTGATACTTAATGTAAAATGTTATTTCTTAAGCTAGGCACTGCCTTATTTTTAAGCCATATGTTAGATTTATAATTAGCAAATTAAAGGTTAGTATGGTTCCCTATAGTAATATTTTGTTCGTCAAACGGGTGTTGGAATAAATAAGTTAATAGATAGGACGTTATGACAAGACTTGATGATATGTCTTGCTAGCGCACTACATTCCTTAAATAATCTACGTAGAAGATAGGATGAAAAATAAGAAGAAGAAAAGACCATATATTCAAGTAAAATAATGTCACTGAGAAATATAAAGAAAAGTAAATAATATTGCTTCAAACATTACAAAAATCTGTCTTTCAAATATAACAGAAAAATCTACTGATAAATACCTATAACAACAACTACATTATCACTACCGTTCATGTCATCAAACAAAGGAAAAATTACAAAAAGAAAAATTGTCATAAGGCTCATGGCTTCAGCTTGATCTGGAGCTTGTGCTTAGGAACCTGGTCAGCTGCCTCAGGGTTGGTCTCCTTCTCTTTGTCCTTAGGAGGCTCCTGCGCAGGTAAAGTGACTAGGGCTAACTGCTTCTCAAAATCCTGAGAAGCTGTCCCTGGTTGGGGGGCCTCGGTCACTTCACCTGAGAGAGGCCCCTTTTGGGTTTCTTTCTCTTTACCCTGGTCTGGCTGGGCAGCAGTGGGAAGGGGCTGAGAGGAGGCTTCGGCAGGTGGTGGAGGCACGAGAGGGGCCGTCTCAGCCTGCTTAGGAATTTGCAGGGCTAAGGGGAAGATGATGCTTTCTGGCTTCCTCAGCCCTGATGAGGCTTCAACCCCGGCCTGGTTGAGAGCCTCTTCCCAAGTTTGGGTGCAGTAGGCACGGCAAACGGTAGGGACCTCAGCCCAAAGAGCTTCCTCGGTCTCAGCCACACCAACGTCATACCCATGCTGCTCGGCCTCATCTCTCTCCTTCTCGGCCTTGAGCTTATCCTCTTCAGCTTGCATTTTTGCTTTTTCGGCCAAAAATTTGAGCTGGTTAGCCTCCTCCAGTTGCTGCCTTAGAGTTGCAATTTGCTCCTTGGCCGTAACCAATTGTCCTTTGACCTCGACGACCATTTTCCTCTGGCTCTCAGCTTGGGTCTCAGCCCCTTTCAAAGCGGCCTCAGCACTTTTCCTTAATTGCTCCTCAGTTTTCAGTTTCTCCTTGAGGTCAGTATTACTCTTCTCAGCAACTGACATCGTCTGCACCGCAGCGATCCTTCTTCTTCTCTCCTCGTCCAGCTGCTGAGCGACGGAATGGTAAATTTCTTCCATCCTAAACGTGCTTTGAACAGCCTGTTTAAAAAAAAAGGGGAGGGAGGTTTAAACAATAAAGAAATAAAAAATAAAAAAAAAGTAAAGTAAAAGAAATAATATTAATAATAATAAAGTAGCAATACATACCATCCCCAAACACCGCTTGGCTTGGAGGAAGACCTCGTTCCTCCTCAATCCTCGCAGCTCCACCATGTCTTTGGGGAGCAAGAGGGTCTCTTCCAACGCCGAAGCTACCTGGCAGCCAATGCCCCCATTGTAATCTCTGATCGACGCATCGTCGGTCAGAGGCTCACCCCCAAGCATGGGGGCTGGAAGCCATGCTCGGGGTTCAGTTTGTTGAATCTATCCCATTTCTGGTCCTCGGCTGGGGGCAGGGCCGATTTTCAATTGTTTCGTCGGCCTGTGGGCCTCCTCTTCATGGGAAGATTGAGTCCTCCCAGCCTCCACTACCTCCTTGCCCTTGGGCTCCCTTCTCCTCTTGGGGTCAGGTTGTTCGGCCCTAGAAGGAGGAGCTGGCTGAAGGGCACGTAGAGGAGATTTAGGAGGAGGGGGAGGAAGTTTTTGTTGGGTTGGCCTCCCAGCCTCCCCCCTTCCAGGTTGGCTTTCCAAAAGCTCCTGTAGACTACGTTGGGGTTTCCTCTGAATGCCCATATCTTTGAGGGTGTTAGGTGATGGAGTGAGTAAGTCAAAAACTTCGCAGTCGTCGGTGGCCGAGGAAAGATCTACAAAGCCTTCTTCCTCTCGTTCAACTTCTTCTTCCTCCTTTACTTGAGAAACGTGGGGGGAAGATGAAACAACTTCTGCGAGGCTGGCAACGGGCAGTGCCTCGGTATGCTGGGTGTCTTCTGGAAGAGGAATGCCTTGGGGGACTAGGAACCCTTCGTAAGCAACGCTAATCCTGCAAAGCCGAGGATCCTTCGCCTTTATCACGCACGAAGGAGCTTGAAACGCACGTGATATGGGATTGTAGCCGAGGATGAGTTGAGCTGCCCTTAATTGACCGTCTGAGGGGTTGACGTAGATTTCGGCTCGGAGAACTCTATCCAAGCTGGCTTTGTTAACCAAGCGCAACGATGGCGTAGTAACGCGGGGATCTGCAGTGTCAGTAGAGACAATAAAAAATCACTTTAATATCAGCCGAAGACAATGGGAATTCTAGAATAGGGAAGGTTAAACGTGAAGATTAAGTAAGTTAGATCCCCACTTGGCTCACCCTCTTTAACTGGGCATGGTAAGCCATCATGCCACTGCCCAGAGAAGATTAAGAAATCTTCTTTTAATCCCTTATTAGATTGAGGAAGGCACTGAATCATCCTGACCTCGGCCTGTCTGGATTTTAAGTAGTACCCCTGATTTTTTAGGTGCGTGCTGGAGATTGTAAATCCAGTTTATATCATGGTGGGTCAGATTCAAGTTCATTCTTTCGTTCAGAGCTTCTATACATCCTAATACCCTGAACATATTCGGTGCGCACTGTGTGGGGGATAACCTAAAATACCTAAGGTAGTTCCTAGTAAGGGTGCCCATGGGAATGGTCATCCCCCCTTCTATGAAGGCGATCATAGGAATGACAACCTCGTTTGTTTTTCTTTCGTCATACCACTCGCCCTGTGCCGCGTACCTAACGCCCACATGAGGAGGGATGTTATACTTGGCCCTAAAATTTCTCATTCCCTCCTCGGTATCAACTAATTCCTTAAATCTACCCATTTTCTAAGAGGTCCTATAGGGGAAACTTTACAATAAAAGGAATAAGAGCTCGAGATAGTTTAGGAAGACTTACAGGTGTGAGAAATGGTCCTCGGATAGGATTTTTGTATTTGTAGACACGCAAAGGAGCGAGAGAGAGAAAGAGAGTATCAGGTTCTAGAATAGCACAATCGTTCAAAAGTGACAAGAAATTGATTTGAAGGTCTACTTATAGTTGCGCAAAAATTAGGAGCGGGAATTTGCCCGCCCAAATTCCCAAAAGGCTCAACCGCCGTTAGATTGTCATCTCACCGTTGAACGTGGGAGACAAGAGAGTTGCCAAAATTAAATGAGGGCGCTTCCTGGACACTGAAGAGTCAGGAGCGAGGCGTGAGAAGATAAACACGTGTTGATGTGATTTGATCCAATAAAACTAGATCCCAAGGCAGAACCGACGAGAGAGTCAAAATCCTCATTTTCTCCCAAGAAGCCGAAAAGCAAGATTTTGAGGGGCTATTGTGGGGGCCAACTGTATCCGGTACTCAAACCACGCTGGAAGAGGCCAGACCCAATACCTGATCTCATATGTATGAGCTGTGTGAGAAGGGGCCAGGCCCAACGTCCTATCTGAGGGTGAGAGAGTATCCGAGGACGATCAACAAAGGAAGAAATAAGGTTCTCCTCCGAGGAGAAATGAAGAACGCTCGTGGGGATTTAACTATATCCGAGGACTATAGTCACCTCGGGAATTCTATCCGAGGTGTCTGGAGAACTTATCAGTCATTTAGAATAACACCTCGGACAAACCCCACAACAAAACGAAAGGGAAAAATATCAAATAGAAGATAATAGTGAACAGGAACAAATATCTTAAGGTACTATCCCCTCCGCATTAAATGCCGCCCAGCTAACCTTCTGGCCGCATTAATGTGGAGGTGATGCCTGAACAGTAAACGGGCAGCCTTCCAGCTAAGAATGGAAGATTCAAGAAAGGGCATGAAAGATGATGAAAAAGGACTTTCAACGTCAAGCCCACACGTGGATGAGGAAAAAGGTAAAGAAGCCATAGTATATAAAACGAAGAAAGGAAAAAGGAAAGGGACGAAAAAATTATTCTAAAATCATTGCACTGGGACATGTCCGAGGAGACTCTTTGTATAAACTACACCTGTAACTCTAGTCTCTTTACGCTAAAACCCAATATCTTGGCCCAAGATCAGACTAGCTTTCTTTCCTGCACTCTATAAATTCATTGTTTAGGCTACGTGAGCCTGGATCCGTTCCCGTTTTTGGATTCAAGTCAAATCTGGTCCTTACAAATTCCATTCAAAAAAAAAAAAAAAAAAATCCCTATTCATTCAAATTCGTAACTCATTCAACCCATTCCATAAAAATATTTTTAAATTCATTTTTCCAAAAAAGATACCAAGAGAAATATTGTGGCATTCGGCTCATATTTGCAACAAATATCATCCATTACTCTCTCTCTCTCTCTCTCTCTCTCTCTCTCACCTTCTCCATTTTCTCATCTCTTTTTGCCTTTTCAATTTATTATTAGAAGGAAATTGTAAAATTTCATGTATTTGTTTGTTTGTTTTGTTTTGTTTGTTTGTTTTTTTTATGTCATTGTGTCAATGCATTCAAATTCTCTTTTTATTAGATTTGGAATAATTTAAAGTTTCTTAGTGATTACCCTAGAAAATTTTTCTAAAGTTGTCACTAACACCATGGCAGCTATTTATGGTGCGCCTATAAGGGGCCGTGGTGAGGATAAAATGTGTTGGATTCCTAGCAAAGTTAAAGGTTTCTTAGTTAGAGACTATTATAGAATTTTAGTTGGCACCACCTCCTTTGGATTTCCTTGGAAAAGTATTTGGAAGCAAAAGATCCCCTCTAGAGTAGCTTTCTTTGTTTGGACTGCGGCTTTAAGGAAATGCTTAACGATTGATAATTTACGTAAAAGGAAGGTGTGGATCCTAAATTGGTGCTACATGTGTAAGAGAAATGGTGAATCGGTTAACCACCTTTTCCTTCATTGTCCTCTTGCTTCAGATCTTTGGTCTATGGTTTTGGGCCTTTTTGGAGTTTCTTGGGTTATGCCGCGCACAGTTTTAGGGCTATTATGGTGTTGGCAAGGCAGCTTTCGTCGTCACCGAAATGGTTGTATTTGGTCCATCACTCCTCATTGCTTATTGTGGTGCCTTTGGAGGGAGAGGAATAGTAGATGTTTTGAAGATACTGAGAGGTCTATTCCGGACCTCAATCTTCTCTTTTTTAGAACTTTAAGGGATTGGTTGTTTGCTTTGCAAAATAAATCTTTCCCTTCTTTTATTGATTTCCTAGAATCTTGTAATTTCTGTATTTGACTTCTTTTCCCTTGTACACTCCCTGTGCACTAGGGTGGCTTTTTTTATCAATATATCTTTTATCTTTTACTTATCAAAAAAAAAAAAAAGGAAGCCTAGAGCTCCGCCACACACTGTCTCACGCCACCACTGCCACTGGCAGTGGTCTTCCCTCATTTTCTTTCTCTCAAAATCAAACTCTAACCCCTTCGGCCGAAGCTCTCCATGAGCTCCTTCCTCAATATGGCCCACTGCCACCAGAGATCTTCTCATTCTAAGCTCAGTTTTGTACATCCTAAACCTCTTTCTTAGATTTTTATCTCTCCAGACCCAAACCCTATATCCTTCAATCTAAACCATACCCAAAACCCCAAACCCATATTTCTAATCCACCATTCTCTCCGACACTTCGGTCTTTATCTGCAATAAGAGCACACTTGCATGGTTTTGGGATGTGTTTTGAGAGTTGTGAATGTGAATGGTGTTAAAAATCAACACTGCCTTTCTAGAAATTTTTAGAGTTTCTCTATACATCTCTTTGTAGAAGTAATTTCAGCCACAATTTTCTGTATTGTTCTAGAAGGTATCTTGGGCAAGAAATAAAGAAGAAGCTAGAACCTAGAAGTCTATAGAACCAGACTGAGAAGAACTGAACATGTCTAGAAGCTTAGTGAAATTATTGTCAGTAAAACGATGGCCTAGAAGATTCAATGTCAGTTGCCTAACAGCAACTATATAAATAGGAACCGAGGGGTTCTACTTGAGTGTGTCATAAGCACCAAGTCATAGCATGTGTAGCAAAGCAAGAGTGCCAAGTGTGAGTGTATGTGTCCGTTCAATAGTGATTAAGTATATCATGTCGGTGTCCATTGTGTGGAGTGAGTGCAAGTGAGATTGGTGTGTGCAAGTTGCTGCGTGTGTCTAAGTGAGTGCTGCTTGTGTCTATGTGTAAGTTTGTTCTCATCAACTTGAGATAAAATTTTGTTCTCTTCAGCACAAGTTGTCCTCGTTAGTTCAACAATTTGGTATCAAAGCTTTAACTAATTCAACAAATGGTGGTTTGTTCTGGTTTTGGGATGCGTTTGGTGTCTGTAGTGGTGGTGGGTTATGGGTTTGCGGTGGTGGTGGTGGTGGTGGTGGTTGTGGGTTCTTCTAATCTCTAAAGGGTATTTGATCTAAAGAATTTTACATCCCCAGAAGGATTGCAACTAAATCATGGGGCTTTTGTTCCCCATCAACAAGATACACAAAACTCATCCTAAAGAGAGAGAACCGAAGGTCCTAAAAAAAATTGCTTAGCAAAATTAAAAAATTCACCCATGAAGGCACAGATGCTTTTCTGGGACCCAATATCAGAGTTTACAACAAAAGAAGAAGAAGATGAATAGCTAGCACTGTTCACTGCAGTAGTTTAGTGTACATGTATAGAAACTACTGTAGGTTAGATTGTATATTACAGGTCACGTGCTATCCAAGTGGATGTTAGTATACATACATTAATTAGTTAGTTAAGTTTGCTACTCTTAACAGATTAGTGAGAGAAAGAGTGGTTAGAAAGAGAATTACGTTACTCTGTTAGTCTGTATAAGTGTATATAAGGCAGAGTGTCAAAGCTTGTAAATTAATCTGAGATAGAAAGATAATTTTTCCTAACTATCTCTCTCACTAAAATTGATTTGGTATCAGAGCCCTAGTCAAACTCAAAGCCACCATTAATGGTGTCGACTGCTACTGTGACTCCAAATTCATCTACTTCTTCACCTATGGAAGATCCATTAAGTCCTTACTTCCTACATCATGATGAAAATCCTGGAGCCACTCTGGTGTCTCAGCCTTTGGTTG
Source organism: Quercus rubra (assembly GCA_035136125.1). Lineage (NCBI taxonomy): Eukaryota > Viridiplantae > Streptophyta > Magnoliopsida > Fagales > Fagaceae > Quercus > Quercus rubra. The sequence goes on from CM068733.1 coordinate 55,682,979, forward strand.
GACCATAGTATCCAACTCGGGCAAGATCAATGAAAATAGCCCTCAATGCTAAGAATAAGCTTGGTTTTGTTGATGGAACCATTAGAGCATCAATGGCTAATACTCCTGCTCTAAAGCAAGCTTGGTTTCGTTGTAATAACATGGTTTCTTCTTGGATCATGAAGGGTCTGTTTGGATAGGACTTATTTTGCTGAAACTGAAAACTTATTGCTGAAATCACTGTAGCAAAATAATTTTTAAATGTGTAAATAGTACCGTGGGACCCATTTTTAATGAAAAAATTGATAAAAAATGAAATTTGTGGGTTCGTGAACAGTGCACGGATGCACTGTTCACTGAAAAAAGCCAACATTTGCGGCTACTGTTCATTGAACAGTAGCCGCACTCCTCCAAAAACGCGTGAAAACAAAAAAAAAAAAAAAAAAAAAGAACAAAACGCAAACGTGGTTTATGAAACGTGAATCCAAACAGAGGCGAAATGTGTTTCTCCACAGATAACAGCCAGTGTGATATATCGCCGCAGTGCCTTTGAAGTGCAAAATGTCCTTTGAAAGAGGTTTCAGCAAGCCAATGGACCAAGAATCTCTCAACTTCAGAAGAAGATTGGAAGCATTTCACAGGAAGAATCATCTGTGATCAACTATTTCACTGATCTACATGTTCTTTGGGACCAATTACTTAATTACAGGCCTATGCCAAAAAATTCATGTGGAAATTGCATGTGTGGTGTGAATGAAAAGATTGATTGTCTTCAACACCAAGATTATATCATGCCGTTTCTCAATAGATTGAGTGAATCTCATGCTCAGGTTCGTACTCAGATTCTTATGATGGATCCCATTCCTTCAATCATCAAAGCTTTCTCCTTGGTCACTCAAGAAGAAATACAAAAATCAATTGGTTCTCTTGCTAATCCCAATGTTGAGTCAACAGCTCTTGCAGCAAAAACCTCAAACTCGAATTTCAATGGCAGAAATTTCAAGAATAACAATGGAAAAGGCGGGCCAATTTGTAGTCATTGTGGCAAATTAGGGCACATCATGGAGAAATGCTACAAGATTGTGGGTTATGCCCCTGGTTACAAGCAAAAGAGAAAAGGTCCTACGGTGAATCAGGTCTCAAGCCAGGAAGAGTACACTGATGGTAATGGTCAGAATTTCAATAATTCTGTGAATCAAGGTCTGAATTTCAGCAACTCAGTAGGCCAGAATCAGAGTTTCCCTTTCTATTAGAAGCAATACCAGCAACTCTTAACGTTGCTTGATAATCAGTTCTCCAATGAAAGCTCTAAAGAAACACATTTGACCAGTACTTAGCTGAAATGATACAGTGAGACCCATAAATAGTACCAAAAAGTGCAGTGTGGTTCATGAATAGTAGCAAAAATAAGTTGAATAGTAAAATAATTTTAATTTTTCATTCTTATCCAAACGCATGCTAAATTCATGTCCAGATTCTTCAACCTTTAATTTTCAACATTCAATGTTTGTTGTTAATCCCATTGATAAGCATGCTTTTGATAGTGACACCTGGGTATTAGACAGGTGCCACAAACCATATAGTCCGTTCTACATCTTTATTTACTTCCATCACTTCCATCAAACATACCTTTGTTCAATTGCCTAACAAAGAAAAGGTGTTGGTCACTCATATAGGCACAATTCAAGTTCCTGCCACTCTTGTATTAAAGGATGTATTATGTGTACCTTCCATTACTTTCAATTTAATCTCTATCACTAAACTAACCAAAACTATGTCTTGTTGCCTCATTTTTCTGTCTGAGTTTTGCTTTATTCAGGACCTTTTATGTTGGAAGTGATTGGAATGGGTAAACCACATCATGGTCTTTACTTCCTACAACAATCTATAAACTGCAATATCAGTACTTTCATTCCTTCAATTTTATAAAACTTACATTCTGTCATTACTCCGGCTGTTAATACAGCTTCTCATGTTGTTTGAAGTCTTTCCTATGACATCTCAGACTAGGACATTTATCTGACTCAAAACTTGATGCTTTAAAGCAATCTATTTCTAATGTAAATGCTATATTGATAATAAAGATTTCATTGATTTTCCTTTAGCCAAACAGACACGTTTGCCATTCCCTTTCTTTAATCACGTCTTCCAATTCCTTTGATTAGGTGCACTGTGATGTTTGGGGTCCTCTTGCAGTACCCACTCATAAGGGTTTTAAGTATTTTCTTACCTTAGTTGATGATGCAACCAGATCAACTTGGCCTTACTTAATGAAAGCCAAGTCTGATACCAGGCCTTTGCTCCAATCTTTTATCAAATGATTTATGTTCAATTTGATAAAAAGATTAAAACCTTCAGAACTGACAATGCTCCAGAATTTTTTATGAATGATTTTTTTAGTGCACAAGGTATACATCATCAACATAGTTGTGTTGCCACTCCACAACAAAAGTCAGTAGTGGAGAGGAAACATCAACATATCCTAAGTATAGCAAGAGCGCTAAAGATGCAGTCTAACATTCCTTTACTTTTCCAAGGAGACTGAGTTCTCACAGCTGTATACATCATCAACAGGTTACCAACCACTGTTTTACAAAACAAAAGCCCATATGAAACCATGAAGATCTTCATGAAGAAGTATACATGGTCTTGCCTCCAGGCTTTCACAGCAAGGGGGAGCCAATTCATGACAAGGGGCAGCTAGTTTGTAGACTGAATAAATCTCTTTATGGTCTGAAGCAAGCTTCCAGGCTGTGGTTCTCAAAATTTTCTCACACCATACTCAAGTGTGGTTTCCAACAATCAAAATTAGACTACTCTTTATTCATTAAAAGATCTAAGAACACCTTCATTGCTCTACTAGTTTATGTAGATGACATCCTTATTGTCAGAAACAATGATCAAGCAATTCATGAGTTGAAACATTTCTTGAGCAACAATTTAAACTTAGAGATCCAGGAAGCTTGAAATTTTTCCTTGGTCTTGAAGTTGCTAGATCCAACAAAGGAATTAGCTTGTGTCAAAGAAAATATGGATTAGAGATCTTGAAAGATGCAGGTACGACTGGGTGTAAGCCATCAAAAACACCTATGGACCAAAACTTGAAGTTGAGTAAGGAACAAGGTGAATTTCTTGCAAATCCAAGCTTGTACAAAAGATTAGTTGGTAGATTGTTATATTTGACCATCACCAGGCCAGAGATAACATTTGCAGTACATAAGCTTAGTCAATTCATAGCAAAGCCTTTCTCAAAAATAAAAAATAAAAATCATGGCAAAGCTAAGAAGACCCCACTTAAATGCAGCATATAGGATCCTTCAATATATTAAAGGAACTCCTGGACAATGGATTATCTTCCCTGAAAATTAGAGTTACATGTTAAGGCTTTTGCAGACTCAGTTTGGGCTGCTTGTGTTGATTCAAGGAGGTCCACTACAGGATATTGTATATTCTTGGGAGATTCCTTAATTTTTTTGGAAGACTAAGAAGCAAACTACAATATCACGGTCTTCTGCAGAAGCAGAATATCAAGCTATGGCAGTAACAGTTTGGGCTAATTTTTCATCAATAAAGTTATGCTACTCATAAAAAACAGAAGAAAAAAAAAAGGAAAAGAGAGGGTGGCTAATTTTTCATCAATAAAGTTCTGTAATTTTTATTATTATTATAGAAGTTAGAGTTTCTCATCATGGGTGGCTCACTCTTCTGTTTTATTGAATCAAAATCATTTGAATTTTCTGTTGAAGAAGGGGGTTCTTTTTTCTTATTGCGCATCTTTGAGAGAGGCAGAAACTCTATCTGATCAGTGTTCATGGAAAAGATTGCACTATGAGAATGCTGTCCATCATGGAGAACTTCATTCTCTCTGAGATTCCTGAACACTTCGCTCGTACTGTTAGAGAAGGAGAGACTGTGTTTATTATTCAATCAGGGTCTAATACGCATGGGTATTACCTGATGATTTCTGAACTTCTACATGGTCGACGGAAAGGTTTCTTGGTTATCCCGGAAGGAAGAATGGGCCATGGTTGGAGAGGTTTTGTTTGGCATTTGAAGAAGGTCTTAGCTCAGGAGATTCATGCCTCAAATAGGTCTCCATTATTCCTACCTGGGTCTGAACTGAGAGCCAACACATCCTACGCAGCAGCGGTGGTGCAAGACCATCAGAGTGAGCCCAGAAATCTCAGGTTGGCAGCAGAGAGATCCAAGGGCTCCGGCGATCAAGCCATCTTTCCATTTTTGAATTCTTGTAATCATAGCTCTGCAAAGCTGGTCTCTCAAACCCAGGATTCACGCAAGAGCTGCCTTGGGAAGGAGGAAAACTTGATCGGTCTGCAGCTTCCTTTAGTTGCATCTGATGGGACTGATGGGGAGTTAATAGTAGACCTCCAATTTAGACTGGTGCGTGGTCCTCTTGGCACGTGGGAGGTCAGCTGGTCCAAGGTCTCTGAGGTGCCACCCTCTAGCAACCAAACACTCAAGCCCAATCCTCCCTTAAGCCCAACAAACTCCTTTAAGCCCAAACAGCCCTCAGCCAGCCAACTTTATACAGCCAAACCCAGTTCTAACTCTCAGCCCAATTCTTATCAACCCATACAAAAAAATACTAAGCCTAATCCTCCCTTAAGCCCAACAAACTCCTTTAAGCCCAAACAGCCCTCAGCCAGCCAACTTTATACAGCCAAGCCCAGTTCTAACTTTCAGCCCAATGCTTATCAACCCTTACAAATAAATACTAAGCCTAAGCCTATTTCCAACTCTAAGCCTAAACCCACCTCTTTTACTAAGCCCAAACCCATCCCAAACCCAAAGGTTATTCCCGGAACTAGAAAACCCAGAGTTACGAATCCTCTTAGTAGCGATCCCCCTAAGGCAAAGCCCTCAGTTGCGAACCCAAAGCCCAACAATAATTATAAATGGAAACCCAAAACCTTTCGATCTCATATTCTGACGCTTCACCCATCTTCGCATTCTTCTCCCTCTCTCCCTTCCTCTTCTTCTTCTTCTGTTCTGGGCAGCGAGAACTCTGACACGGTGCTTTCTTCGACCCACATGCTGCCGATGTGCTCAGAGCAGGTTTCCTCTGTCCCCAACAACTCCGAAGCCTCCGTCGGTGAGTCTTTAGCCTCCGAGGCTTCTTCCGACACTTCCTCGGTAGACTCCTTATGCTCTGATGACGATGGGGATGTGCAACGCAACATTCAACAGATCATTCATCAGCACACCGACGAGGTAATCAAAAAATGGGGAAACTCTGAGCAATGGGTTCTTGAATTACGAAATGGGAAGAGGGTAGCTGTCCCGATTCAGATTTCCCTGCCGTCGGGAGAGGACATCGGCGGAGTGAAAGACTCTAACCCATTAGCGATTGTTCCGGGGAGAGCTACGGAATCAAAGGAATTTAACGATGAGCTGGATAAAGGGATGGATGTTTTTGTGGAGGATTGGTCTTCAGACTTTAGCCCCGAGAAAGCCTCTCAAGACACTGATTCCTCAACTCCCCTCATGATTGATCCTTTGGCTTTCTCTTTACCTTCGGAAGCCACGGATATTTCCGACCAGCCAGCTCCCCTGGTTGATGACACTTTTCTGGGTAAGGGCAGTTACTCGGAATGGTTTAAGGACAAATTCAGTGGCTTTCATGATTTCCTTGGGACTTCCCTTAAAGGTTTAGAAGAGCCAGCAGCGGATTTCCTGTTGGCAGTGGAAAATGAGATTCAGCAGAGAACTTTTAAGGAGAAAATAGACAAATCTGAGAAGAGCTCAGGCAGGAAAGGAATTAGGGAATTAAGGGGCTTATTTAGTTCTATTAATTATGGTTCCACGCCCTCAAGACGCACTAGTTATGGTAAGGATAGGGCTCTTCTTACTTTCCAATGAATTTGAAAATCTTATCTTGGAATGTCAGAGGATTGAATGACAAGAAAAAACGTCTCTTGATTCGCAATTTTTTACGTTCTTGGAGGGTTGATATTGTTTGTTTTCAAGAGACAAAGCTGGAATGGGTAACTAGAGGTATTGTTAGAAGCATTTGGAGCTGCCCTTTCTTAGACTGGTTATATTTGGGCTCTGAGGGTGCTTCCGGTGGTATCCTCCTCATGAGGGATAGAAGGGTGGTGGAAAAGTTAGAGGAAGCAGTGGGGAATTTTTCGATCTCTTGTAAATTCAAAAATGTCAGTGATCATTTTGAGTGGGCCTTCACTGGTATATATGGTCCTAATCTGATCAAAAAGCGTCAATTTATGTGGGAAGAGCTGGCTGGCTTGAGTAGTTGGTGGGATTTGCCTTGGTGTTTGGGAGGTGATTTTAATGTCACCCGCTTTCCTTCAGAGAGATTAGGGGAGGGAAGATTCTCTCGCTGCATGTTTGATTTTTCGGATTTTGTTGCTCTTCATGGTCTTATGGATTTTCCTTTAGAGGGAGGTCTTTTCACTTGGTCTAACTCCTCCTCTGCCTCTAGAATTGATCGGTTTCTCTTTTCTCCAGCTCTTGTAGATCACTTCACTCACTTCTCCCAAAAAAGGCTTCCTAGAGTTTTATCCGATCACTTCCCTATCCTTTTGGAGAGTGGGAGGCATCAAAGTGGTCGTACCCCTTTTCGTTTTGAAAATATGTGGTTGAAGGTGGATGGTTTCTTAGACAAGGTGAAATCTTGGTGGGAGAATTACCTTTTCCAAGGGTCTCCTAGCTTTATCTTTTGCCAAAAAGTTGGCTGCTCTAAAAACCGACCTCAAGAAGTGGAATGAGTCAGATTTTGGCAACATCTCAGTAAAGAAGCAGCAGCTATGGAGCAAGCTGAATGTTTTAGATGTAAAAGAGGACTCTCAATCCTTAACCGATGAGGAAAAAAGGGAGCAAACCTCTCTGAAAGCCGATTTGGAGAAGGCAGCCTTGCTTGAGGAGATTAGTTGGAGGCAAAAGTCCAAAATTTTGTTTCTAAAGGAGGGTGACTCGAATACGAGATTTTTCCACAGAATGGCTAATTCTAATAGGAGGAATAATTGTATCGATTCCCTCATGATTGATGGGGCTTTGTCCTCCAACCAGGATAGGATCGTTGATCATGTTGAACAATTCTTTACGAGCCTTTTCTCGGAGCAGCAAGTGTAGCATCCCTTTCCGGATTGTTTGAACTTCCCTTGTATTGCTGGGGACAAGGCAGACTGGTTAGAGAAGCCCTTCGAGGAATCTGAGGTTCTTAATGTCATCATGGAGTTTAATGGGGATAAATCTCCAGGTCCCGATGGGTTCTCAATGGCCTTCTTTCAAGCTTGTTGGGGGATCCTCAAATCTGACATCATGGCTGTGTTCCACCATTTCCATGACTCTTGTCAGTTTGAGAAAAGCTTAAATGCAACCTTTATTGCTCTCATTCCAAAAAAAGCGGCAGCTGTGGAAATAAAAGACTTTCGGCCCATTAGGCTTGTTGGGGGGGTTTATAAAATTCTTGCTAAAGTTTTGGCTTCTCGACTTCGCTTGGTTTTAGGCGAGATCATTTCTGCTCCTCAGAATGCCTTTATTCTTAATAGGCAAATCCTTGACTCTGTTCTCATTGCCAATGAATGCCTTGATAGTAGATTGAAGTCTGGAAATCCTGGGCTGTTATATAAACTGGACATTGAGAAAGCTTTTGATCATGTGAACTGGGATTTTCTTTCTCTCTTGCTTGAGCGGTGTGGCTTCCCTGAGAAGTGGCGACGTTGGATTTCTTTTTGTTTTTCCATTGTTCGCTTTTCTATCCTTATTAATGGTACTCCCCATGGGTTCTTTGGAAGTCATAGGGGATTGCGGCAAGGCGATCCGTTGTCTCCCTTCTTATTTATTCTGGTTATGGAGGCTTTCAGCAGAATGTTGGATAAGGCTGTCCTTTAAGGTCGCCTCTCAGGCTTTAATGCTGGAGCTTCTAATGCTAGATCTTTGTTGGTTTCTCATCTTCTTTTCGCTGACGATACTCTAGTTTTTTGTGATGCTAATATTGATCAAATGCTGATTCTCCGTATGGTGCTCATTTGGTTTGAGGCTGTGTCAGGCTTGAAAATCAACTTGGGTAAGTCTGAGCTGGTGGCTGTGGGGGCTGTTCATAACATGGAGATTTTAGTGGCTGTCTTGGGCTGCAATCAAGGGTCTCTCCCAATGAAATATTTGGGGCTTCCTTTGGGGGCAAAATTCAAAGATAAGTCCATCTGGAATCCAATTCTTGAGAAGATGGAAAGAAAATTAGCAGGCTGGAAAAAATTATACTTATCCAGGGGAGGTAGAGTTACTTTGATTAAAAGCACTCTCTCTAACCTTCCTACCTATTTTCTCTCTTTATTCCCTATTCCTGCCTCAGTGGCCAACCGTATTGCTAGGCTTCAGCGGGACTTTCTTTGGGGTGGCCTAGGAGATGAGCCCAAATTTCATCTGGTTGATTGGTCTTCGGTGTGTTCCCCGCTTTCCTCAGGTGGTTTAGGGATCAGGAATCTGAGAACTTTCAATTTTGCTCTTTTAGGGAAATGGCTTTGGAGATTCGGCCAGGATAGGGATGCTCTTTGGCGTCAAGTGATAGAGGTCAAGTATGGTTGTGATTGGAGTGGTTGGTATTCTAGCTCGACCTCTGGCCCATATGGTGTCAGCTTATGGAAAAATATTAGAAGGGGGTGGCAATCCTTATCTCGGTACATTATGTATGACATTGGAGATGGTTCAAAAGTGTTGTTTTGGCTTGATTGTTGGTGCGGATCCTCTTCTCTCGCTGCCTGCTATCCTGAATTATATAGGATTAGCTGTAGCAAAGAGGCAAGTGTGGCGGATCTTATGAGGTTCTCAAATGGAGTCCTCCATTGGGAAATTCAGTTTTGTAGGGAGGTGCACAATCGCGAAATGGAAGTGTTCAGGAGCTTCATCCATTCCATCTATAGCACTCCTGTAAGGGGATCCGAGGAGGATAAGAGATATTGGCTGCCTTGTAAGAGAAAGGGGTTCACGGTTAGTGCTTACTACCATCTCCTTATTGGGCATAATGAGCATTCTTTCCCTTGGAAAAGCATTTGGAAACAAAAGATCCCCTCTAGAGTGGCTTTTTTTGTCTGGACTGCAGCCTTAGGGAAATGTTTGACTATTGACAATCTAAGGAAAAGAAAAGTTTGTATTTTGGATTGGTGTTTTATGTGCAAGTGTAGCAGTGAAAGTGTTAACCATCTTTTCCTTCATTGCCCGGTTGCTTCGGAGGTTTGGGATATGGTGTTTGGTTTATTTGGAGTTAGTTGGGTCATGCCTTCTTCGGTTGTTGGTCTCTTTGCTTGCTGGCAAGGTCACTTTGGTCGCCTTCGCAATGGAGGTATTTGGAAGATTGTTCCTCCTTACTTGATGTGGTGTATTTGGAAGGAGAGGAATAATAGATGCTTTGAAGACTCTGAGCGTGCTATCCCCGACATCAAGCTTCTTTTTTTCCGAACCTTACTTGAATGGTTCTCTGTGTGGAGAAACCATTCTTTTTCTCTTCTGAATTTACTTGACTTTTGTAATTTTCGTTTTTGATTTGTTCTCCCTTGTATACTCCCTGTGTGCTTGGGTGTCTCTTTTTTTATCAATGAAGTCTTATTACTTATCAAAAAAAAAAAAAAAAACAGTTTGTGAGATTACTTGGGTCTTAAATCTTCTAAAGGATTTTCAAATTAATCATTGCAAGTCAATCTTACCGTTTTGTGAAAATCAAGCAACATTGCATATTAGTTCAAACCTAGTATTTCTTGAGAGAACCAAACATATCAATACCAATTCACACAAACCTGAAGTTCACCTTAAGGGGAGTATCAGAGTTTACAACAAAAGAAGGAGATGAATTGCTAGCACTGTTCACTGCATAGAAACGACTGTAGCTTATATTGTGTATTAAAGGTCAAAGTGGATGCTAGTACACATACATTAAGGAGAAATTACACTTTACCACCTTAAACTATGTCCTAGATTACACTTTGCACTTTAAACTATTCGAATGCACAATTTGCACCATAAAATATGACCCTTGTTACACTTTGCACCCCGACATTAGTTTTACTGTTAAGTTTGATGGAAATATGAAACAAGTGACTTGCACATGTGTTTTACTTAAGTGACAAAAACTTAAAAGATCAAAAACCCCCCTCTTCCCAATTATTTAAACAGCCTCTTCCCCAAATCAAAATCCCTACAACCCTAAGTCCCCAAATCAAAATCATCTTTGGCTACGCCACTGCAACACCGCCCTTATTCTTGGAAGCACATCAAATGATGATAGAGAAATTCAGTTGAAAAGAGTTGTACAAAATCCATTTATTATACCCCAAAAATCAAATTCAAGTGCCCTTATTACACACTACAGGAGTACCAATTGCAAATTGCATTCTTGAGAGTTTAAATCGTCCTATAGAGTGAACATTGTCCTATATTGTATCATTAGATAGTTTAAATCGAAAGAAGCAGAGTAGAGCAATTGGAACTATTTTCATTTGCAGGTAAGCAAAGTCCTCCCCTAGGCATTAGGAAGAACGTCAATTGTCATCCATATCTGCATACCTCCCATCCTTGAAGCATACCAAAGATGCCATGTTAGCAATTATATAAATATGAATAGCAAAAATATTCTAGATGGTGGGTCAATGGTGTTGCGGTGGAAGAGCAATGGTGGTGCCGAAGATGATTTTGATTTAGGGATTTAGGGTTGCAGGGATTTTGATTTGGGGAGAGAGGCTGAATGGTTGATACACACGCGAGAGAGATGGGGGGAAAATTTTTGTTTTTTAATTGATTGGGAAGAGTGGGTTTTTGGTCTTTTAAGTTTGTGTTACTTAAGCAATACAAATGTGCAAGTCATGTGCTTCGTATTTCCGTCCAACTTAACAGAAAAACTAACTCCAGGGTGCAAAGTATAACAAAGGTTAGAGTTTAGGGTGCAAATTATGCAGTTGAATAGTTTAGGATACAAAGTGTAATCTGGGCATAGTTTAGGATGGTAAAGCGTAGGGGGCATCCCACAAGTCCCCTACTATTTGGAATTCTATCTTGGAGAAAATTAAGCGTAAGTTGGCTGGGTGGAAGAAGATGTATTTGTCAAAAGGTAGAAGACTAACATTGCTTAAGAGTACATTATCTAGTCTTCCTACTTACTTATTATCTCTTTTTACTATCCTTACGTATGTGGCCAATAAAATTGAGAGGTTGCAAAGGAATTTCTTGTGGGGGAATTCCAAGACACATTTGGTGGGATGGATCAAGGTGTGTGCACCTCTGGAAAATGGTGGGTTAGGAGTAAAGAAATTAACTACTTTTAATAAAGCCTTATTAGGGAAATGGTTATGGTGGTTTGGGATTGAGGAGACAAGGCTTTGGAGAAGGGTTGTAGCTCTAAAGTTTGGGGAATAATGGGAAGATGGACCTCCAAGCTAGATAGAGGGGTACATGGGTGTGGTTTGTGGAGAAATATCTGAATGGGTTGGGAGGATTTTAGCAAAAATATTCGGTTTGGGGTAGGGGTGGGAGATAGAGTGAAGTTTTGGACAGATCAATGGTGTGGGGATTCCCCACTTCAATTGACCTTTCCGGCTATGTATAGGATCGCTTCCAATAAAGAGGCATCAATGGCCTCTTCTCTTGAACAATTAGGGATAGAGGAACGGAAAAGGTGGGATGTTCGTTTCATTCGGAGACCAAATGATTGGGAAATGGGTGGTATGGATGAATTTCTCCGTACTTTGGGTTCTAATTTACCTCCTACTGGGAATGGAGATTATATGCAATGGAAGTTGACGAAGAATGAGAATTTTGATATCTGATCGTTTAATAAGTTAAGAGGTCTCTTACTCATTATCTTTCCTTGGAAAGGTGTTTGGAAGGTTAAGGCTCCTCGGCGTATTTCTTTCTTTTTGTGGACTGCTGTATGGGATAAGATTCTTACAAGTGACAATTTGAGGGGTAGAGGGATGGATTTTGTTGACCGGTGCATTATGTGTCATTGTAAGAGGGAGACGATGGATCATTTGCTACTTATTGTGGTAAGGCTTACCAGTTGTAGAGTTTGGTTTTTAGATCTTTTGGGATTTAATGAGTCTTGCCAAGATCGGTTGCGGATACTCTCTTTGGTTGGTGAAATTGACCTGGAAAGCTTTTGTCTAGCATTTAGAATTTAGCTCCGTTGTGCTTAATGTGGTGGCTTTAGAGAGAGCGAAAAGGACATTTAAGGACATGGAAAGTTCTAACGACCAGCTATTTGCTTCTTTCAATGGCTCCCTTTTTTACTAGACTAGGGCTTAGGGACTTACCTTTAGTGATTCTCTCCCGATGTTCCTTAACTCTCTCTTTTGTAATTAGTATCTTTTCTTTCTTTTTTTATCTTCTCTTTCTGTAATTTTTTTCTCTACCTTATGACTTTCTACATAAGGTAGTGTTCTTGAATATACATCTTTATTACTTATCAAAAAAAAAAAAAGATGATAAAGCATAATTTTCCCGATACATTAATTAAATATTTGGAATTTCAACCAATGATATCCGCTTCTTATGATAACCTTTTATCATCAAACTAAGACATTAATTTTTGGTGTAAGCGAAAATTAAATCCAAAATTTCTCATTCAACTATTAATTTGAACCCACAATGAAATGGAATTAAATATCCTTGAATATTTTAAAATAAATGAATTAAAAAAAAAAGTTAAGTAACATGGAAGGAAATAAATAAAATCACTTTTTGAAAACATTACCGTTAATTTCTTATTTTAAAATAAACCGCTAAATATATAAATATATAAGGGGTATTTTGAAAATTTTAATAAAATTAATTTCAAAATTTGAGATTTGAAAGAACAAAGAGGAACGAGTATTTCCCTATTCCCCTGTACAGTTAAATTCCGAGCAAAAAATGGACTTTTCATTCCTCCTTTAAAACTCCCAAACACTAAAAATATTATTTTCATTCCATTCCTTGTACCTAAAGAAACCTTTCCGAATTCTCCGATTACATAAAATAAAATAGTATCTATATATGTTACCTGTGATTTAAGTGCCATCCGGGTAAATTGCCCACTTCAGTCAACGCAGCCCTCCATTTCTGAATCTTCTCTATGTTGTCCTTTTCATGTTCGGCAGAGGCTATTGCAAACGACCCTGTCTGGTTACGTACGTCGGAGGTTTCTACGTAGTAAAAGACAGGCAACACTGTTAGTCCCGTCTTTTCTCTGGTTTCAACAATTTTGGCAAGTTCATCCAAGCACCACTTCGAATCAGCGTAATTTTTGGAGAGAACGATAATTGCATACTGGGATTCTTCGATTGCTTTCATGAGATCTAAAGCAAAGAGTTCTCCTTCTCGAAGGAGCTTTTCCTCGTCCCTAAATGCGTGAATCCTTTTCTGTCTCAGTGCCTCGTACAAATGGTCCGTAAACCCATCGTGGGTATCCTCACCTCGGAAACTGAGATAAACATCGTGTTTCCTTCCAGGAGCTGAAGATGATGATGATGATGATGAGGCTCTTTCAGAGCTAATGGAAGCCATTAGAAGGTAAATGGAAATAGAGAAAACAGAGCTTTATGAGAGTTTTTACTTCCGAACAAAAACACACAGTGACTTTTCATTGACTTTATAGCGTTGGCAGTTGGCACCCGTGTCTTCGGTAGCTTACAAAATTTTTATATTAATGAAAAAGAAAAATATTTAAATTACTTTTAATTTGAATCTAAAATTTAAATTATTTTTTTCTCACTTTTAACGACTAATAACTACCCATCATTTAAATTACGTTTATAAAAAAGTTTAAAGCATTCAAGTCAGTTCAGCTCATGTCATGTAAAAATTTCTATTTATTTTAGTGTTAGTTTGAGGGCCATTTATTTTGCTGAAACTAAAAATTTTTTACTGAAAATACGGTAAATAAAGGTAAAAGTTAATAGAAATAGTACATTGAAACCAATTAATAGTATCAAAAAGTGCAGTGAGACTCATAAATAGTAACAAAAATAAACTAAATAGTAAAATAAGTTAGCAAAAATAATTATGTTAAAAGTGTGCATTTGGCATGGCTTAAAAAGCCAATTTTTTTTACTATTTATTTTTTTTTGCTACTATTTATGGGTCTCATTGCACTTCTTAGTACTATTCATGAGTCTCATTGTACTATTTCAACTACCTTTTAGTAGGGGTGGCAATTCGTGTTCGCGTGTCGGATTCGTGTCATGTCAACTAATGAGTATCCGATTATATAGATCAACACTAACCCGACATGTTTATTAAACGGGTCAAGATTCTTTAACCCTAACACAACCCATTTATTAAACGAGTCAGTTGTGTCAACCTGTTTATCAGATTTTATCAAAACGAAAAGAAAAAACAAATTTTAGTATAAACCAAATAGATATAAATTATAAAAAACCAAACATATAAATATTTTTAATATAAAATTAAGAACTAACAAGTAACTGCATTACAAATAATCATTCAAAATTAGAGTATATCTCAGTATTTAATCAATCATAATATGTCAAAGAAAATAAGCCACAACAACTAATAAGTTTATATATCTAGGATTTTAATGGTATATTGGTAAAATGTCATTTAATTAAATTGGTCAAACAGGCTTCATATGATGGACACTAAACCACCTTATTAAACAGATCAGTCATGTCAACTCGAATATAACACAAATCCATTAAGCCTCAACCCATAATCTGTTAATTTCGTGTCGTGTCGTGTCGTGTCAAGTTCGCAAGTCGTGTCCAATTTTGCCACCCCTACCTTTTAGCTTTATCTACCGTACTTTCAGTAAAAAGTTTTCAGTTTTAGATAAATTAGTTATTCCCAAATGGACTCTAAATATAAGAGTCTACTTTTTCTATTTTACACAACCATTTTTTCAAAAACACTTACATCAGATTATCTATTTCACACTCTATTTTATTAAAATATTATTATTTTAAATTATTTCCTTTTTTTCACACACAATAACCATTATCCACTCTCTTTTTTTTATTCTCGAGATAGGTAAAAATAAAATAAAAAACTAAATGCAAAATAAATAGTGTAAATATAAATTTTCACGGTTATTATAGCAGTTTTGCAAAGTTACACATGTTTAGCTTGACTAATGTGGATCTTTTTTGGAGTTTGGATGTATAAGATTGAGCACCTTTTTTTTTTTTCCATTTTGCATTGACCAATAGAAATGCTTTAATGTGCATAATGGTTGGTAAGCAAAAAGGTTAGGTAAGTGGTAAGTTAGAGCATTAGCATTGGAGGGTGTGGAGTGGCAACGGCTCGACGAGACTATTGTGGCTTAGCAATGCTATGTCGTGCAAGCTATGGTGGCAATGGATCATCGAGGTTGTGGTGGAAGAGGATTAGCAATTGGCTTAATGGGTGTTTAGGCGACTGATTGGTGGCTTTGGATAAGAGTTTGGCTAGATCAGTGGGTGTTTAGGTGGTGGTAGCAGTTAAAGAGAGAGAGAGGTGTAGCTTAGTGGCTGGGCAGAGGTGGTTGTGGTTTTGGAGGTGGTTGTTGATTATGGTTGTGGTTTTGGCGGTTTGTTGTCAAGGTCGGTCCTTCCACTAGGCCAATTAGGCCATTGCCTAAGGCTCCCAAGTGGAAGGGGGACCCCAAAATTTTGAAAAAAGGGGGTAGTAGAAAATAAAATTTTAGTTTCAAATAAAACTCCAAAAAATCTTATACATCTTTGTGACTAAAGAACAAAAAATCTGGAACATCCTTGTAAACATTAGTACCCCAAAAAATTCTTTGGTATAAACAAAATCAATTATCCTAAAAAAAATCATCTTTAACCTTTAGACAAATCAAAAATAATTTGGAAAAAATGCAAATCCAGTCTAAAAAAATTACTCACAAAACAATCCCAAATCAAAACAAATCAAAAATCTCAAATCCCTAAAATTTATTCATACCTTCTCTCTCTCTCTCTTAGCTAGATGATGATAGTTTGCAAAAATACTATCTTAAACTTGAATCTTTTTTCAAATATGATGTTTTTTATGATATTGATGGTTTAGATTTATTTTCAAAGTTAAAAGTTTTAAAAGAAATTTTACAAATAAAAGAATATACTCTAATTGACATACTAAATTATATGAAAAGGTTAGATTCATTTCCAAATATATGCATTGCTTATTGAATTTTACTAACAATACCTATTACAGTTGCTTCTGTAGAAAGAAAATTTTCAAAATTAAAATTAATAAAATCATATCTAAGATCGATAATATCTCAAGAAAAATTAAGTGGGTTAGCTATACTATTGATTGAAAATTAGATGTTAGAAAAACTTGAATACAAAAATTTAATTAGTCAATTTGCAGCTCAAAAGGAAAGAAAAATAGATTTTAAATGAAATATATTATAATATAAAAATATTAAATAAATATTAATTTAATTAATACATAATATAAAAAATGCCCCATTTTAGTTCTCGCCTAAGGTCCCAAAAATGTCTAGGGTCGGCCTTGTTTGTTGTTTTGGGTTTGTGACAAATTATGACAAGTCTGTGGTTTTGGTGGTGGTTGTTGATTGTGACGTGGTGGTGGTGTGGCTAATTGTGGTTGTTGCTTTGGTTGTTAGTGGTGGTTTTAGTTTTGGTTGGTGATGGTGGTTGAGTTTTAGTGGTTGGGTTGATCTGGGTTTGGGTGGCTTGCGGTGGATGGGTTGTTCTAGGTTTGGGTTTGGGTGATAAGGGTGGTTGTGAAAGAGAGACAAAGAGGAAGAGAAAGAAGAGACATGTGTGTGTGTGTGTGTGAGAGAGAGAGAGAGAGAGAGAGAGAGAGGGTAGTTTTATATTTATTTTATTAGGTAGTTTATATTATTTTATTAGGTTGTATGTAAAAATAAGAACTGAGATGTTAGATGTGTTGTTAAATGAGTTGGTAAAAAAGATAAAAGTAGTTTTTTAAAGGGTAAAATAGATATATTTTTACAACCCCAGATGTAAATGCTCTTAAGATGAGAACTTATAAGAATTTTCCATATCAACAATTTTTAAAAATATTGTAAAAAATATTTGTGGCTCTGGTGCATTACTCTTATATTAACACTCCATCTGTTTCAAAGTAAAATATTCAGAAAAACATTTTACATATTTTACCATATTTGTTTTGTTGTAAAAAGTTGTTTAAATGTAAAATATTTTCAGTCAACTGTTAAAGCTAAGGCAAAGATGTATAAAAAATTTTATGCTTTAAACAAGCGTAAAAAATTTCCCATCTTCTCTCACACTCAAACGGTCAACCCGTCTCCCACACACACAGACTTGATAGGGATGGTAATTGCTGCCCGACCCATGGGTACCCAGCCTGATAAAGAATAGGATCGAGTTTGGGTTTAAAAAAAAAAACCCAAAACGGAAAAACCCAAACCAGACCGGACCCGATTAATTGTTAAATTACCAAAACACCCTCATATATATATATATATATATATAGTTATAAACCCTAAAATTAATCTCTCATTTCAGCTCACACACTCACAACCACCCTTCTCATTTCAGCTCACTCTGCTCTCCCACTTTCGCTCACTCTCAACCTCATCGCCGGCCCAAGCTATCACTATCGGTCTATTCTGTTTTGTTCTTTTTGAAATCTTTATATATATAAATATATATATATATATTTGCTTTGTTGTAAAAAGTTGGTCAAATGTAAAATATTTTCAGTCAATTGTTAAAGCTAAGGCAAAGATGTATAAAAAAAAATTTATGCTTTAAACAAGCGTAAAACATTTCCCATCTTCTCTCACACTCAAACGGTCAACCCGTCTCCCACACACACAAACCTGATAGGGATGGTAATTGCTGCCCGACCCATGGGTACCTGGCCTGATAAAGAATAGGGTCGGGTCGGGTTTGGGTTAAAAAAAAAAAAACCCAAAACGGAAAAACCAGGACCCGACCCAATTAATTGTTAAATTACCAAAACACCCTTATATATATAGTTATAAACCCTAAAATTAATCTCTCATTTCAACTCACACACTCACAGCCACCCCTCTCATTTCAGCTCACTCTCCTTTCCCACTTTCACTCACTCTCAATCTCGCCGTTGACCCAAGCTGTCACCGTCGGTCTATTCTTTTCAAAATCTTTATATATATATATATATATATATATATTGTATTCAGTCTGAGAATCTTAGATGTTTGTTTCATATGAATCCCATTTGCCGAGCAAAGGTACGAGGAATCACGTGACATCATCGCCTGAAACCCAAATCGCGTCCCATTTACTGAGCAAAGGTATGTTTTGTAATTTTTTTTTTCCAAACTCATCAATTTCTATTTTGTTGATTCATATTATTTTCGTACCCAAACCGAGTCCCTGTATTCATCAAAGAGGGGTTTTGTTGATTCATATTATTTATAAAAAAAGAAGATTAAATACGTTGATTCATATTATTTAAAAAAAGATTAAACCGAGTCCCTGTATTCTATTTTGTTGATTCATATTATTTAAAAAAAAGATTAAATATGTTTTTAAGTTATTAAAGAAGGGCTTCTCAGTTATTTACAAGAAATGGAAACTATGAGATTTATCGATGCTAAATTTTGGGTGTATAGTTTGGTTTGTCAATATATGTATTTTGGGTGTGTAGTTTGGTTTGTTAATATATGTTAAAGCCTTGTTATGTTAGCTATAAAAAAGTGAGTGGACATTTCATTCTTGATGAGTGAATAATTGAGTGTAGTTTAATGGAAAAATAAATTCTATGAGAAAATGTTTTTCAAAGAAAGTGTAATTGTTTAATGGAAGAAATTGTGTTTATTGTTTTTTGTGTTTGTTGTGAATGCAATGCTTAAAGCTCAATGCTATTATTGTGGCAAGCTTTACTTGGGTGGGTCTAGTCAAGGTACAAGCCATTTGCGTAATCATTTAGCAAGATGTCCACGGTTGAAGTTTAAAGATATAGGGGATGTGTGACAACAAATGTTAATTAAGCAACAAAATAAGGTGGATGGAATGATGAGTTTAAATCCTTACCAATTTGATCAAGTCAAAGTGAGGAGTAATCTTGCTCTTATGGTCATCCTACTTGAATACCCACTTTCAATGGTTGACCATATTGGGTTTAGAGAATTTGTGGGTTTTCTTCAACCTTTATTTAAACTTATCACAAAAAACGCTTTGAAGAGTGACATTCTTAAAATTTATGATAATGAGTGGGAGAAAGCTTTGAAGATGACAGACAAGAATGGAAGTAGGATAGTAATTTCAACTGATATGTGGACTTCGAGTAACAAAAAGAGAGGGTTCATGATCATTACCGCTCATTTTATCGATCACATCTAGACGTTGCAAAGCCTGGTTTTAAGGTAATTTTCTTTATCTATCAATATTAAATTTATTAAACCATATGAATTGTACCATATGTCATTAATCATAGTGTTTATTGAGTTATGTTATAACTATTCTTATTATTTATCTAAATTTGTTTATGTTCCTTCTCTACACACGTAATATGTCCTTGTTGATTGTTTTTTAAAGTGGAACATTGATAGGAAGTTGTCCACAATAATTGTTGATAATTGTAGTATTAATGATGTCATGATAAGACCTTTTTTGAACAAGCTTGATACTAGTTCTCTTATGTCAAGTGAGTCTATGTTGCATATGAGGTGTGCTACACATATTTTGAATTTGATTGTTCAAGATGGGTTGTCTCTTACCGGTAATGGTATTGAAAGGATTTGTGATAGTGTGATTTATTGGTGAAGCAGAAATTTGATGAAAATGCATATCAATTGCGTGTTTAATGCACCAAAGAGTTAGTCTTAGATTATAAGACACATTGGAATTCAACTTACTTAATACTTTCTAATGCATTGATTTATAAAGATGTTTTCTCTCGTTTGGCTAAACATGAAGCATCTTATATTTGTTTGCCACAAGATTATGATTAGGAGGTAGCCAAAGATATTTATGGGATGTTGGAGTTGTTTTATAGTATGACTGAGTTTTTCTCTAGTCGTAAGTACCCCACGATTAATATGTATTTTACTTTGATATGTGAGTTAAAATAGCATTAAATAAATGGAGTTTGTCTTCAAATGAGATTATAAGTAGGATGGCAGAAAGCATGCTTGTAAATTTAATTCTTATTGGGCTAATGTCTATGTTGTTATGGTTATTACTACTATCTTGGATCCAAGATATAGGATGAAGTTATTGGAGTTTATTATCCTAACATTTATGGTAATAATTCTGATTTGGAGATTGAAAAAATTAAGAATCTTTGTTATGATTTGCTTGATGAGTATGGAGATGTAGATGAGTCTCTTGTAAATAATGAAGGAAGTTCTCATATGCCAGCAAGTACTTTAAATTATGTGGCATAAATGAAATGTAGGTTGAGTGGGGCAATGTCATATTTTGATTTGTTTGTCAACAATAGTTCAAGTAGTTCAAAGAAACATGAGAGTGCTATAATGGAACTTGATAATTTCATTGATGAGGGAGTGTTGAAGAGGAGTGAAGACTTTGATATTTTGGCATGGTGGAAAAGTAAATGTCTCAAGTATCGTACTTAAAAAGGGATTGCAAAGGATATTTTAGCCATTCCTGTCACAGCTATTGCTTCAAAATCTGCCTTTAGCACTCTTGGAAGACTAATGGAAGACTGTTAAGTCCACACTATAGTAGGCTTCATCCTAAGACTATAGAGGCAATAATGTGTGCTCAGAATTGGTTGTGGAGTGAAATCAAAAGTTAGCAATTGTATAATTTGTATTTATAAAATGAAATCAAAATTGTATTTTCATATTTTCTAGTTATAATTTGATAAAATTTATTCCATTTTTTAATTCATTGTTGTTGAAGATTCTTCAACTATGCCTGGAGATTGTACACTTCAATCAATTCTTGATGATGAGGAGCCTAATGAAAAGGATGGGAGTTGTGTCACAGCTGTGGAGGATTAGACTTTTTGTATTAATTTAATGGCTTTTTAATTTCTTAGACTTGTTGGATTAACTTGTTAGTTTGTAATTATCCTAAACTTGTGAGATTTATTTTGTAGCTTTTTAATTTCTTGGACTTGTTGGACTTGTGATACTTATTTCTTAGACTTGTTGGATTTATTTTATTTTTATGTTTAGTAGGTGATTTTTGCTATGATTTATGATTAAATGGTTATCTTAGCTAGGTGATTTATTGATTTATGATCTTAGCTATGATTTATTGATTTATAGATTTATAATTAACAGGTGATTTATTGATTTATGATATTAGTTATGATTTATTAATTTAAAGATTTATAATTAACAAGTGATTTATTGATTTATGATTAATAGCCTATGATTTGGCATTTGAGCCACGTTATATGAGCTTGAATCTAGACATCATAGGGCTTGAATTTAGGCAAAAATAAATCTGGGCTCAATTCAATCTTTTTTTTTTTTAATTGGGCCACGATTTGGGCCGTGGATTGGGCTCAAATCTGGCAAGGCTAAATGGGGCCCGCGGGGGCCAATGGGGCGGGTCTAGGTGGGCAAAAAAAACTCATTTATTAAATGGGCCGAGTTCGGGTAAAGGGTCCTGGCCCATGGGGTGGGTTTGAGTATAAAAAAACCCAGCCCGAACCTGGCCCATTGCCATTCCTAAGACTTGAGACCACCTATCGATGCCACACATTAGCGACTCCATCTTCATTGGTGCCTCCATCATAGTTGGCACCATCCACCGCCGCTTCTTCGATTCAAGTTTTACTTAATTCTAATTTCAATTATGGTAACAATGAAGAAGAGTAAAGAAGAATGGGTTTGCTGGATCTAGAATCCTTGACGGTGAGTGGGGTTTTTTTCCTTCATGATCCAATTTTTGGGATGGTTTGTGGGTTGCAGTGGGTTTGTGGGTAGCGATAGATAGTTGGACTGTGGTGGATGGATGGCTGGCTTGCTTTTGTAGATTTTTTCTCTCCAATTTGTGGATTTGGATGGGTGGCGGAATGGTGGTGGGTGGGTTTACTCTAATCTAATTAGGACCAACCCAACATAATTTGAGCTCTAAGGCGAAAAATTTATGTGGGGTCTTTTATATGTAAAAATTAATTAAATAAAATTATTTAATACAAATTTGATGTATCAAATATAGAAATTGATGAATAATACTGATTAAACTAAGGTTAATTTCATATAGAGGATTAAATATCATAGCTGAAGCATAAACTTTAACAAAAAGAACTAAAAATATATTGTTTTTTTAAAAAGAAACTTACTTTAACTTAGATACATGACTATGCATAGTTAACTAAAGTTGTAATCTAAATTTTAATTTTATATCTTCTTTTTAAAGAGGAAGACATAGATATTATTTGGTGTGTGACTTTGTAAGTAATTTTTTTTTTTTTTAAGAATCGATTTTGTAAGTAATTAGTTTACAAAAATTAAAATCTCAAACTATAAGGGAAGATTAGTCATTATTGATGATTTAATACATTTTCAATATTTTTTTTTGTGAAACATTTTAGGGGTTTCTATTAGGTCAAATTTCTATTGATCTCCTATTTTGGAAGCCTTGTTAGATATGAAAAAGAAAAATACTAATAATATTACAAAATGTTTACAATATAATGTGATAACGACTGTAATAATGTGATTGATGAAACTTCAACAACCTAATTAATGAGTGTTTGAATTACTTTTTTAGGTAATTAGTGACATATCAGTTTGTAAGTTTATAATAAAATTTGTAGTATTTTTAGCATCACTCATTAAAAAAAAAAAAGTACTCAATCATTTAATTTTTATTTAATTTTATATTTTTATAAAATTTTGAGCATTTTACGATGAGGAGTGGGGCCTTTTTTTTTTCCTAGAAATTTGTTGTTGTTGTAGTGGGGGCCTTAGGCCTAGGCCTAAGTTGCCTAGGCCTTGGGCATCTGGGCTGAAAAGGCAAAGCTTTGGTTTTGTTCATGTGTTGCAGAAACAAAGTAAAAGAAATCAAAGGATTAGTGAAGTAAGGAAAATGTTTAGCCAGCACTACCAAAAAGTTGATTTGATAATTATCATTATTTAGTTCCTTTTTTTTGGGCCCGCCCGCCGCCGCCCGGGGGGGGGGGGGAGAGCAAAGATTAAGTTCATAATAGAACTATAATTTCAGAATATTCCCTTAACATTTCACATCAATTAATCAATCAATTAATATGTAAAATTGTGATTTACAACTATTTTGTGTTGGTTTTAATTCCGTGTCAAATTTGATTGTAATTTTGTTCAATCTTATGTACCTTGTATTTTATGTGGGATTTCATTGTATGGATTGTGTGTGTGAGAGAGTGTGAAGACTTAAGAAAAATTGAAGATTAAAGGAGTTTTCGCGGGTAGCTCGCGAGAAGCCTTCCCGTGAAGTGAAGCCATGTGCTCAGCATATAATTGGAATGCGAAGAGTCATGACAGATGGTGACAGCTGGTTTTTACGAGTAAGGCCTTCTCCCGAGATACCTGCGAAACATTCTGTTTTACTATTTTGTCAAATCTGATATACCATGTCTTTACCCACACTATATATACCCACATTACCCACATATTTAGAGGAGTGTTTTTCAGAAAGAAAACCCTAGCCACAACCCTTGAGAGTCAGAGATTGTCATACCCACAATTCTCTACACAATCCATTGTGGTTTTTCTCAACTCATACCTCTCTATATCCAAATCCTTGAGAGGTTGATAGCCCAAACACTTACCACACCCATTCTGAGTGTTAAAGTAAGGTTTTGATACTGCTAAGAAGTATTGGAAGAAGCCATTTGTTTGGTGGATGCAATCAGGCTGAATTGCATGATCTGGAGAGCTAGAGAAGACAAGACTTCGTCAAGTTAGTTGGTAGCAGGAGCTTGGAGGGCTCAAGTACATGGGTAGACTAGGCTTGGAGGGTTTTTTGTTATTCATGTACTTCAACTTATTCTTTAGTGGATCGATTTATTGCTTGGAGGGCGACAAAGAGGTTTTTCACCGAGTATTTCGATTTCCTTTTCAATAACACGTCTTAGTGTTATCTGTGTTTTCATCATTCTTCCCTACTCTTTTAGTTTTCATTTTATTGATGATATTTGATGAATATGGCTTAGAGTAGTTATATTGTTTGTTCACTCGCATTTACTCTATTTTGCACTTAGTTTAAATTAGAGTAAAATCAATCAAGCTATAATTTTTAATTTAGGGGTCTAAACAGCTCTTGTGTTTTCACACAAATTCGAGCTTTTATAATATATATATATATATATATATATATATAAAAGCAGAGACCTCATGCGAAAGAGCATGAACTTCTGCCATGTGGCGTACTCTATGAAGAGAATTGAAATACTCTTAAGCCACATTAGATATAAGAACAAATTTAACAATAGAGACTTTTTATTTCCTTTGGTTCAATGTTTCAAGACTATTTTTGTTACATTATTTATTCAATGTTTTAAGACTACTATTTCTTTCATTTGGTTCAATGTTTCAAGATTTTTCTTCTCTCTCACACACAAAAAACTCTTTGTATTTCTATTCACTCTTTTCACTTCTGCTCCTTTATATACACATGTCCATAGCGTTTCGTACCTTCCCATCTCAAATACACTTAGACAAAATTCATTTACTTTCAACCCTTCAATGACAACTACATAACTCCAGCGTTGTAGTATTATTTGATCATAACCAGTATGAGTAGGCTATGACTAAGGAAAGGGAGTTTGCATTTTTTATTCAGTGACGGTAGTTTACGGTTTTGATGTTGAAGTCAGACATTGTAGATTTTGTGAAGATTATGATTTGCTTGGAATCTTTGGGTGTTTGAGATTTTGGTGTGGGAAAATTATAAATATATATTTTTGGTACTAAAGAAAAAGAAAAAGAAACATTATAATTGATTATTTATGAAATGTGAGTTTGGATGTTGCTGAAAACTGAAAGTTAGTGCATTTGGCGTTTTTTTGTGGGTCCCGTGCATTGTTCATAGGATCCACAAATACAGAATTCAGCAAATTTTAAGTTAAAATTGGGTCCCACAGTACTATTCACACATTTAAAAATTATTTTGCTATAGTGTTTTCAATTTTCAGTAATAAACAGTATCTAAATAGACCCGAAGTTAGCTATTTTTAAAAAAAATTTGTGTTAGAATTCATAATTTGTAGATTTCTTTGTAAGTTATTTTACTGCTATTTTGTGTGGTATAAGCCATAGTGATAAAAACAAAAAAAGATAGTGATTTAAAAGTGTTTTTCACTTTTTTTTAAGGATACGAAAGCCCAACTAAAGACAATTGAATTTTGATAAATGAATGTGTTTGTAGCAAATTTCTCTTTGTTTAATCACATTCTCTTTATGTTGATACTTACAAATGATTTCCTTAATTTCATTGAGATAATTAATTAGGCAATTGTGATTAAGGTCTCCATATTTGGTTGTGAGAATAGAGTGGTTGAGAAAGTGTTTGGTAGGTTGCTGAAATTTATGTAATTTTAGGATATAAAAGTATTATATACTTTAAATTCTTATTTGTAGATTTCAAAATCATTTAATCTGTTTGAAAAATAAAATCTACTTTTAACAGTAAATTTTATAATATATTATAATCTGTTATACAATTTTTTTTAAAGAAAATATGAATTAAGAAAATCAAGTTTCAAAATTAACAATATTGTGGGCAAACATAAATATTATACCCCAAAAAAAAAAAGTATGAAGTATTATATGTAGATTTTAATATATAGAAAAATGATTTCAAATGAAATTGTAAAGTAGTTCACGCATCGCGCGGGATATCATCCAGTAATAATTAAGTGTAGAAATTTCAAAATCATTGAATAATTTCAGATGTAAATAAAAGTTTGAGATGGGGAAATCGGATAAGAGTGGGGACAACAGTGCCTCGTCCGGAAAGGAATCCAATTCTTTACCTTTATAGGTAATAAGGAATTCTTGAAGAAAATGAAGACCCTACTCCATGCAATGGAGATCTGATAGAAGCACACACCAACAAAACAAACCTGAAGAATTGCAGACCACCCTCTGATTTTGAATGGACTTGTTCTAGTTTGAGGTGGTGACATGAGAGATAGATATTCAACAGTGCTATCAAACATGATGCCCAAAAAAGTAACTGAGGCAAGCAGGCAAGCCTATTGATTCATTAGAATTAATATCGATTAATTTTGACCATCCAATAAAAAAAAGAAGGTACTAAACCAATTTTACAACTAGCAAGACCATAATATTAAAATGCTGCCATGTGAATGAAGAAAACAGCAGATGAGGGCAATTCAACTGAACAAACCTATCTGGCTTTTAAAAGCATATCAGTAATTGCAGGTAATTACATGAGAGTGCCTTGAAATTGACCTTGATCTGTCATGCAAGAAACAACTGAGCAATCTTGGGACAGTTTTCCCCCTCTTTGCCTCTGACACCATTATCTTACCATAGGACAAAATAAAATTCTTGTTGGGAAGAAATGGAGCTTGACAGCCCCAACTGTTGAGGATAGCAGGAGCAGTCATGTGCCGAATCTTTTGAGCTCTCTCAAGTTAGGAAGGGAAGAAAGAAGCAAAAGCAGTAACTTGTCCTCTGGAGAGTACTTTACATCTTCCCATTCACCAGCAATTCCTAAATCTCAAAGAGAGATCATCTGAACAAGTGCCCCTCTGCACATGAGCAGTTTCAGTTGCACTAGAAGGTATTAAAGCAACACTAAATTTCAACTGCTCCAATGCCTACATGAGATTATATGGCATGCCAATTGCCCAAGTCAAATTCTGGTATTACTTAAAATACTCTTAACTTATAAAATAAATGTGTTAATCATCAAACACATAAGCCGGAAAAACTGTACTACCTTAGGCTCATCATTCCATGAGAAGTCTTTGTAGTAGACGCAACAAGAAAAGACTATATAGATTTGTGAGCCTCTACTACACTACTTCTTGTGCTGACTTCGCCAGCCTCACTTTGAACATTCAGTCCACTGAAATTCCATTAAGATGAATGAGACCGAACCCTAGGAAGAATCCTCAAGCAAGGGAACCTCACGCAAAGTCCTTGACTCTCAGTGTGGGAAAGGAATGAAGGCTCAGTTGTTCTACTTCCCAACCTTCTGTGGACCTTGCTTCTCAAACGTTCCACTCAGTCAGGTTCATAACTAACCAGCATAGATCCGGATGATTGATGAAAGGAACACCAAACATATCCCAAACTTGAAGTAAATTGTAGTGTATGTATAATGAGGCAAAAGCAGCTCCAACAAGAATGAGAGTAAATGATCAGCAGCTAGCAGTGGCATGAAATTGAAGGGGGGTGTGTCAGGCACTTGTTACTTACAGCTGAAAGTGACACTGCAAAAGAAAAGGCAAAGAAGTGTGCATATATCACTACGTTGAAAATCACCTAGTTCATAAAAATTTATATCAAACCATAGCATGATCTAGTGCTTCCTTCTTCTTCTTCTCCATTTTTTTTTTTTTTTTCCTTCTTGAGATCCAAAAACTCTGGTTGAAAAACATTCAACAGCATATCTTACATGGGTGTGACAAAAATACTTTCACTACTAGAAAGGTTTACATTGATATTTATGCTAATACAAAAAATCTAAACTTCATTCGGGATATTTTGAAGTTTTTCAATAATTTAAATAAAAAATTAAAAACTAAAACTGTGGTATCATGAGGCATGGTAGGTAGAGGTAATCATTAAGTCATAAAGGATGTACGCTAAATAAATTATCATAAAACCCAATTGTAATTGCTTTTACAACTAAATTATCATGAAACTTACAATACACAAATGTATAGCTAATAGCCACTAATTATTTTATAGTCTAAAACTTCAGTTAAATAGTTTGTTTATAAGGCATTCTTTTTCTTTTTTGAAAAGCATGTTTATTATGGGAAAATGAATTTGCCCAGGTACAGTCCAAACATTTTGATTTATCCCCCCTCCCTTTTGATTTTTATTTTTTGCTATATACTAGTATTGTCATAATTTTCAAGCTTCTCATAAGAAATTAAGATCAACAAAATGATTTTGGACAAAAGATTTAAAATATTGATGAAACTGCTCTAATAGGAGATATCAAACTCGATGAATAGACAACTATTATTCAGAAAAAATACGCAATATGAGTTCATTGAAGAAATTTCTTGTATGAGGTTTAAATTTATGCTTCCCAAATCAAATGGAAGTTTGATTTTGATAGATGGAAGCAATATCTCCATCAAAACACAATTTCTTTGATTAGAAATTTTGGGTAATAACAATCAAATTTCCAACACTGGTTGTGATGGTGCATGGAAATAAACAAAACTGAGCAATAAATAGAAGAGAGTTAAAATTTTAGACCAGATCAAGAACCTGTTCAGAAGCTCTCCCGAGCTCATGGTGTATTTGAATTTGAAATCTCTACGTGGGGGATGTGAGCAATTTTGGACCAGTCCTCATCATCTCTTTGACACCGTTGACTCAGCATTGGGCAATGGTCAATATATAGAAAAGAAAGGGAGGCGGGCAAGCCTTCTTCTGGTAAGCACTGGAGCTTATCACACCACTTAATTGACAACTCTTCAAGCGAGGTAAGGTGTTGAAACCCCTTACCATTGAGTGTTTTGAGATGTAGAAAAGTTGTGATGGAAAATTTGATGAGAGAAGGGGGCAACAAGACCTCATCTGGAAAGGAATCCACTTTTGTGCCTTGATAGGCAATATCAAATTCTTTGAGAGAGTGAAGTCCCTGTAAACCCCACTTCATGTAACTGGGAAAGAGTTCATCACAGTAGCAAATCTCAAGTATTTGTAGATTGGAAGGAAAACTGCCGTCAGCAATTGATTCAAGTTCTGGACACCTGTACAATGACAAAGCTGTAAGAGATGGGAGGAGGGTGTGCATCCCTTCAGGTAGTGACTTCAACTTTTTGCAATCAGAAACTTTAATTTTTCTTAAATTTGGGGCGCACAGTCCTCTGCTGGGAAAGGACACAAAATTGGGGCAAAACCCAATTTCCAAAGAAGTGAGAGATATAAGATTCTGGTGAGGTCCCTCTGATGCTGAAAGAGATTCAAGATTTTCACATTCCCACATTCTCACAAGTTTGAGCTTTGGCAATAACTCTAGAGGTAAAGACCAGAGTGAATCAGGACCCTTTTGCACCTTCAAGCTTTCAAGTGATGGATAGTAATGACCCCTTGGCAATGACAATATCCCACAGATTTCAAGTGATTTTAATGTAGCGGGTGGACCATGTATTGGGAGAGACCTATCACATCCTCCAATTGTGAGACTTTGGAGCCTAGGTGGTAATTTCCTCAACAACACCTTATCACAATCTTTCAAGTGCAATTCCTGGAGATTTGGAGACTCAGGAAGTGAAGCAACAAGCTGCTGACATTCTCTAACTTCAAGTACAATTAAACAGGGAAGTTTACTGGGCAGATTCCCAATCAGCTTCTTACATCTAATAATGTGAAGCTCTCGGAGAGAAGAGAAAACTCCACCTTCATATTCACCTTCAAATGTAATCCATTTCTTCCACTGTAGCATCTCTATAAATGTCAATGTTTCAAGGGATTTGAATGGCTTTGTTGCAAAAGAGTCATTCCCGTAGAATTCACGTTCCACATCTGATACTGCATTGAAGCTTTTAATTGAGAGTTCCTTAAGGGCAGGTAGCTTCCCAAGTGGGGGCAAGGAGAAGCAATGCTTACAATCATAAAGCTTTAGGGACACCATATTAGCGAATGAACTATCACCTAACCAATCTGGAAATCTTGTACCATAATAAGATCGGATTGTGAGAGATTTCAAGTTTGTATGATGACACAATTGCTCAAGCACATTTCTTTCTTTTTCTGAATTGTCGATGGCATGGCCCAATGTCCATCGCAACTCCAACTCTAACAAGTACTTCTTATCCTTCAAATTAACCTCCATGGCATCTTTAGTGTAATGGACGTTTTCTAAGTTTGATATAGACAATGTTCTAGAAAGATGCTGAAGCTTCCCCAACTCTCTAATGCTAGATCCTTTAAGTTTTCCCACAAAAAAAGTACTTAAATTTTGGAGGCTTCTCAATTTACCCATATCTAATGGCATCTCTTTCAGATCGGTTCCACTTATATCTAGGTAGCGTAGGTTTACTAGTCTTCCCATGTTGGTTGGCAACTCTTTGAGGGAATAACATCCCCGCAACAACAAGGTTTGCAAATTATACAAAGTACATATAGAATCAGGTAAGCACTCGATGTCAGTGCTTTCAAGATTCAAATAACGTACATGTTTCAGATTGCCAACAGAATTAGGTAACACCCTTATGTTTTTATAGGTGGACAATGATAACACTCGTAAACACTTAAAAGTGCAAAACAAATTATCTATCATCATCGTTGTTATCTTTTTAGATGCCAAAGACCTCTCAAATGATGATTTTAGTCCCAAGAAGGTTCGTAAACCCTTGGCTTCATAAGACATCCCCAATTTCTTAGAGTTGTCACATTCAGTTGAAACAAATGAAAAATGTCGCGTCTTTATTGTGATTTCACATGGATCATCAATGTCTAGCCTAAAACAAAATTCTCCCAAAATAGATTTCGCCAAGTCATTAATAAGGTCATGCATCGTGAAAAATGATATATTATTACTTGATCGTTGAAAAAACGACCTTGATATAAGATCATCAAAGTATTGTTCACCTATCTTTTCCATCCTCCCATTTCCATTGGATTTTTGCAATAAATCTTCTGCCATCCACAACAAGACTAATTCCTCCTTTGAAAATTCATAATCCTTCGGAAATATTGAACAATAAGTAAAACATCGCTTCAAATGTGATGGGAGGTAATGGTAGCTCAATCTTAGAGCTGGAAGGATACCACTTTCACCTTCTGGAAGATCCCATATAGCACTCTCCAAAATCCTTGTCCACTCATTGGGATCTTGTTTTGAGCGTAACAAACCACCAAGTGTTTTTATGGCTAAAGGCAAGCCTTTACACTTGCGGGCAATTTTTCTACCAACTATTTCTAGATCTAGATGTTCACCAGATTTTCCATTTTCAAATGCATGTTTTTCTAATAGCAACCAACATTCGTCATCTGACAATTGCTTTAGATGATGAGGAGGAAAAGGAGACACGATTGATGCAACTTTTTCACTACGTGTTGTAACAATGATCTTAATCTTTGCTGCACCACATCTAAAAACTTGAAGTAACTCATCCCAAGCAATATAGTCCTCATTCCAAACATCATCTAAAACGAGAAGAAATTTCCTCCCCATTAAGCTCTCTCTGATTCTAATTTGCAATAAATTCAAGCTTTGAATGTCACAGTTAGAAAAATTGAGCTCCTCAATAATAGTTTTTGCTATTCGGAAATTATCAATTTTTTCCGAAACACAAACCCATGCTTTGACATCAAAATTCTCCTTTATTCGGCTGTCATTGTACACAAGCCGAGCAAGGGTTGTTTTACCGATCCCACCCATGCCCACTATAGGAACAACACAGATCTCATCACCACTTGCATCATTTGACTGCAACTTCTTAAGTATCGCCTCCCTATCAATATCCCTACCACACACAACATATTCTTCGGTGCAAGAAGTTGGAAATTGTCGTCGTGGTACTTCACCAGCAAAGGCTTTCAGACCAAGGACATCTTTTTGTTTCATAATATATTCTAATCTATCCAGGATCTTTTCCAGCTCCGATTCTATCCTTTTGTCAAATGTATTTGAGCAACTAGAAAATAAGTCACGTACCGTATTAGTGCCGGTTTGAAACTCAGCTTCTGATTTGCATCGCAATTCTTCAGTGGCAATCTCATCGAGGAGGTCATCCGCAACATAAACAGCATCTTTGAGATCGTCCAACCACTTTTTCACTGCTGGGTTTGTAATCTGCTTCTCCTCTGCATCAATGAGAACTGCATCAGCGGAATTCAGCGCCACCTTCAAATTCTTTCGCAGCCCATTAAGTTTCCTTTCGACGAGGTACCTGACGACTTCACCAGAAGATAATCTGTCGAACGCCACCTGAAGGAACGCAGAAAGAAATGCTCCACCCACCAAAGCCCCAGCCATGGTTTCTTCTTGGTCGGAACAGGGTTGAATGAGAAGTCAAGGGAAGGGATTACAGTGAAGGAAAAAATGTAGAAGAGAACGGTTGTGGTGTGATCAATAGTTTTTTACATTTTAGTTAAGGTCAATGGCAGTAAACCCATGTGATGTGTCTCCCCGTGTGTCATAAGTTGGCCGAAACTCCTGTCTCCGTGTTTCATTACTGGGTTTGGTTTAATTCCAATATTTTTTTAACTGAGGACTTCGTTTTAATTTAAGACCTCATTTTATTTTAAATACAACATAGCAAGTAAAAGTGAGTTTATCTTCACATTTTATTCAGCTAATGAATAATGTGATAATTTTTCATTAAAATAAAAAGAAATTCTTGTAAAAAAAATACTGGAAGTAAGCCAAACTTATTGTAACTCACATTTATTTATTTTTTATTATTATTTATTTTTTAAAGATTAAAGATAGAGTAACTCACATTTGTTAACAACGGGTTACTCATTTTTATGTCTTTCTCCTTAAAAAAAAAAATCAAAAAATAAGAAAAAAAAAAATCTAAAGGTGCTATTGGTAAAAAAATTTATGCAAGATCATGAGAGATTTTGGGTGAGAAATAAAATGATCTACAAACTAGAACTTAAAATCAAAAGGTTCTATATTAGTATAACTTCTGATAATGCACAAAAATCGTTAGTGAGTTGATCGCCCATATGCGCACCAATTAGGGTTCCTAAAGAATAAGAAAACAAAGAACCAACATAGAGCATTGGTAGGATGGCGGCCAAAGACCTTTCGGAAGTTAAATTAGTTATAGTAGAATCTCTAGGAAAGTGTAAGAGCTAGATATTTTCACATACCTTAGGGGAGAGGAGGTCTAATGTTTATGATGGAGAGTTAACTGAGATCCCCTGAATATAGGTGCTTTCCTTGTAGAGAAGATTTTTGAAGTTAAGGCTCTGAGATTCTTGGACTTTCCTTCCCATATTGGGAAGATATGAACGTGGGGTAGGATCTTTGGGCGTGGTGTGTAAGTTGTTTCCCTATAGGGATATATGAGTGGAGAACACGTAAAGGCTTTGTAGGACCAAGTTAGTTCAACCATTGGTATGCCTACTTTCACCCATTTGTATGCGTCAACCTCCATCTGTCGGTATGCGTCTACCTTCACCCATCGGTATGCAAGTGAGGAAGTACTCAAGTACTCGTTGATCACATAGGTAGTTGCCCGTTAGTCCCTTTTGGGAAGAGTTGATAAATGACTTGTCGGGATGTTGAGAATTCAACCCGATGGGTCTTTGATATGTGGGTCCCATTGGAGGGGACATCCACCTTGATGGGTCAGGATGCGCAGATGCCTTTGCTAGATGAAAATATCCCTATCAATTTCGATCCATTTTTTTGTACTCTGTTTCTAATGGATACGTTTCTTTAAGATCATGATTATATTTTCTTTTTACGGTTTACACTATTTTTAATTAACAAAACATTCATCAAACACAAAACACAAAGGGGAGAGAGAGAGAGAGAGAGAGGGAGGGCGAAAACAAGAGGGTTGAGGTTCATTAGCAATGTCAGAGGTTGTTTGATCCCACCACCATAACTCCTAGCTCATTTATCATTTTCTGTCATTGCCACCTTGTCATCTGACTGAACCACCTTGGCTTCTTTGCCACTTGGTTTGGCTTGAAAGGGAGGTTAGGGTTGTTTTTGGATTTGGGTTTTGTGTTTTGATGAGTCATAGTGACAAGGGAGAGGGTGGGTATGTTGGGATTTTATTGGGTGGGTTTGCAGTTTGGATTTTGTTGGGTGGGTTTGTTGTCTTGTATTCTAATGAGTCATGAAGATGAGAGAATGAATGAGTTTGCTAGGATTTTTGTTGGGTGCTCATGGTTTTGCTATTTTCTAGTTAGAATTTTATAGATTTGCTAGGTTTTGTGTTCTCCATTTCTATCATTTTGGATTTGGTTAGGTCAAGTAAAACTCTAATTTTTTTTTTTTTTCATTTTTTGGTTATAATGCAAAACTCACTTCTTAATCTGGAATTGGATTTTTGCTTTCTGGGTTTTGTTTTTTAGTTGGGTTTGTAGCAATGGGTCACTTGGATGCTTCTAAAATTGTTAATGAGTTTTTTCATGGCAATAATGTTGGATGCTAAGGAGATAACACATTGAAGCTTTAACAACCACATGCCCACAATGTACTGTCATATTTGTTATGTAAATGTGTATTGCATGCTACTTTTACAATTGCTTTTGTTGATTGTA
Organism: Quercus rubra; assembly: GCA_035136125.1. NCBI lineage: Eukaryota > Viridiplantae > Streptophyta > Magnoliopsida > Fagales > Fagaceae > Quercus > Quercus rubra. The sequence continues at coordinate 55,717,264 of CM068733.1, forward strand.
ATTTTGAATTGACTTATTAATTTGATTTCTGGGTTTTCCTTTTTTGTGGGTTTGTGAGGAACTTGGCTTTGTCCATCAGCAGTAAAGGTTGGTCCTTCATTTCTTAAGTTGTAATAACTTGAATGGTAGGTTTGGTCATGGAAAAATTTTTTTACTGTGCTAATGATGAGAAGAAAATGGATTTTTAACAAGGTTGATTGAAAGGTTTGGATATTACCACCACACACCCTTAGTGCGATGGTCATTCCATAAGTATAAGTGCTTATGGAGTGGGGGGAGGGGGGGCAAGGACTGGGGTTCAAGTCTCTAGGAGGGAGCTTCACACAAATATACACATAGATTAGGCTTGAGTAGAATTCTATCTTGTATCAAAAAATAAAAAAAAAGGTGGAGGGGAAGATGGAAATGGGATATGGATTATGTTTGTTCTTAATTTTTACAAAAACCTAACTTTTAAATCTTATTTTCTCTTTTTTTTTTTTTTAAATAATGTTTTTTATGTTTGTTTTGGGAGGAGAGAGACATAAAAGGGGATAAAAATTACATATTTACCCTTATTTTTAATAGAGGTGTGTTACAAAAGACAAACAGAATGAACCTTGGGTGGGTAAAGAGACATTTTTTAAATTACGAGTAGGCAAAGTGATCTTGAACCAAATTGTAGGTAGGTTTATCGCAGTTACCCCTTTTATTAATCTATGTCCATTATCCTTTTTTTAAGCATGATTGTAAAAAAGAAAAAATAAATTCTTATGTTAAAATAGACTAAAAAAAAAAAATAAAAATTGCATGAGCTGATAGGAATGCTTTAAGGTCTAAGTATCAGTTGGGGTATATCATTTTCCAAAAATTAGACCACAAACTTTTATCATTTTCCATTTTGTATCCAGTCATCTATAATTCTAAAGACTAAATGTGTAGCTGGATAAAACCTTGGGAAGGTAAAACATTAAGAGACTAAAGAAAATGTGTGCACTCATATTGGTCATGATCAATGTATAACAGAATAAGAGGCAAATTTTGCACATCCAATTCAAAAAATCGTCCACATCAATTAAGTTAAAATTGTGTAAATTTATATTGTTGTTAAAGTAAATGTGTATATTTATACAGCTTTTGTCCAAATATAAATTTATTTTTTAATACCTTCTTTACTCATTTACACAAGGAAATAGTTGACTTAATAGAAATTTTTTTTAAAAAAAAAGTAAAATTCTAATCAAATGTAGTGTAAAATCACATGTAAGCTTACTGCAATAACCCATTTTATTAATCTACATCATTTATTCTATTTTTTAAGCGTGAATGTAAAATAGAAAAAGTAGATTCTTATATTAAAATAGACAAAAAAAAAAAAAAAAAATTGCATGAGTTAATGGGAATGCTCTAAGGTCTATATATTGGTTGGGGGATATCATTTTCCAAAAATTAGTCACAACCTTTAATCATTTTCCCTTTTGTATCCAGTCATCTATAAGTCTAAAGACTAAAAGTGCTGCTAGAGGAGACCATAGGAAGGTAAAACCATAAAAACTAAAGAAAACGTGTGCACTCACATCGGTCATGATCAATGTATAATAGAATAAGAGGTAAATTTTGTACATCCAATTCAAAAAATTTTCTACATCAATTAAGTTAAAATTATGTAAATTTATATTATTGTTAAAGTAAATCTGTATGTTTACATAGTTACTGTTCACATATAAACTTATTTTTAATACCTTCTTTACGGACAAAATTGCCAAATGCCCATTTCGGGCAAACTAATCAGCCTTTTGCCCTTCTTCCCAAACTAAATAGGGAAATGCCCCTCTTTTGAAAATCGAGTTTTTCAAAATCGATTTAACCCCTATAGCGACGTTTTCAAGGACCTATAGTGACGTTTATAAGGACCTATAGTGGCGTTTTATAACTTGATATTCATGAAATCGAGTTATAGGCAATTCTATTGCCTATAACTCGATTTCATGAATATCAAGTTATAAAACGCCACTATAGGTCCTTATAAACGTCACTATAGGTCCTTGAAAACGTCGCTATAGGACTCCGGAAATTTTTTTTTTTTAACTCGATTTTAAGAAACTCAATTTTCAAAAGAGAGGCATTTTCCTATTTAGTTTGGGAAGAAGGGCAAAAGGCTGATTAGTTTGCCCAAAAAGGGTAGAAGCCCATTTTGTCCCCTTCTTCACTCTTATACACTAAGATATGGATGATTTGAGAAAATAATAATAAATTGATAAAAATAGTAATATTTTTAATGCAATGTAATGTAAAATAGATAATATGATATAAATATTTTTGAAAGTATTTATGATAAATAGAAAAAGCATGTTCTGATCCTAGTGTCTCACATAGATCAAGTGTAAGTTTAACCATGTGTGTATAAGCTCTTGTGCAATCTCTCCTTGCAAACTGGTTTTTAAGGTTGAGTTCTACCCATGGGTTTGTACATTTGGTATTAGAACCAACCACTACGTCGAGTAATTGAATGTTGCTCATTAAGCATGGAAATGAGTTGTAGCTTTATGGTCGAATCTCGAAAGGAGCGATCTAGAGGCTAGATTAAAATAACGCATAGGTGAGTGGAGCCACTAAAAAGAGAAAATGTTATCATCAGGTCAGTATCGATAGAGTGAGCCGTTGTGGACATTGGTTATGGAGAGTGTGGTGGTATGTTATGATCTTAGCATTCTACATAGATTAAGTGTAAGTTTAACTATGTGTATATAAGTTCTTGGGCACCCTCTCCTTCTAAACTAGTTTTCAATGGTAAATTCTATTCATAGATTTGTATCAAAGTAAGTTATTATGTTAAAATAAACAACAAGAAGAAAAAAAAATTGCATGAGACCGATGCAAATGCTTATGCAAAAAGTTAAAAGAAGTTGCTTATATGTGTGAGCTCCCAATTTATTATTACCACTATTTTAATGTCTACGTGTGAGCTCCAAGTTTCCTCCTAAGAATATTTGTATTATCTCATGTAAAAATTTCTGTCTATCTTATAATAAGAATTTACTTTTTATTTATTTATTTTACATACTCACTTTTCAAAACACCTCATATGGGAACATCCATTTTAAGCATTTCATTGAAATATCAGTTGTTATTGATTTTTTAATTGTTTCTCTTTCTTCGCATACAACAACCATCGTCCACTCTCTTCCTTCATGTTTAGAATACGTAAAGAAAAAAATAAAAAATAAATGCAAAATAAATAGTGTCTATGTAAATTTACACGGTTACTGTAACAACCATGTATTTTTACACAAATTTGCATAGTAAATTTTGGAATTAATTGGATAAAATGTGGTACTTTTTTTATCATACAAGCATCAATGCAAGCGCTCTAAATAGGACACTTCTAAAACTTAAGTACAAGGTGGTGTAAATTACCATTGACAACCATGTACTATTAATTTGAATTTAATTAAGAGTTGTACCTAAGTTTTACAGCAACAACCAAAAAAAAAAAAAAAATTTTGATCTCTTATTAATGAAAGCCTGACAGGTGTGAACCCAAGTTGATCTTAAACTGTTTTTTTACATTATACGAGAATATATAGTGCATATACCTCATGATTTTGTCTGTTCAGTCAATACGTGTCTCGAGCATGTTTGTTCTCATTGAATTTAAAGTTGCATGCTAGTTGAATTAGGGTTTTTACCCTTTTTTGGGTAAATTTGAGAAAAACTCACCTACATAACTAACTTTGTTACATAAAATAGTGGAGAGAAGATGCATATGCACAATCTAAGTTACATATAAATATATATTTTGATGTTATTTTTCATTCCTATATATTAACCAATTAAAAACTAAAATGCAAATTGCAACCTCTAAATTTCACAGAAATTCATTTCAATCTTTTAACTTTATGTTTGTTTAATTGAGTTCTTTAAGTTTCAAATTTATTCAAATCACACTACAAAAAAAGTTGCATATAGCAGCGTTTTTTTAAGTGGCATTTGCAAAAAAAAGCCACTATAGGTATCCTATAGTGGCATTTTAAAACACTGGGCCTATAGCAGTGTTTCCAAGGGCTTATAGTGGCATTTGTAAAACGTTGCTATAGGTCTTTTTTTTTTAAAAGGACCTATAGCAGCATTTCATAAACACCACTATAGGTTTGGTCTTACAAAGGCCTATAGTGACGTTTGTAAAACGCTGCTATAGCCAAACCTTAAAAAAAAAAGGGACTACAAATGTTACTGTAAAATTGTGATTTACAACTATATTTTATGTTAGCTTTATTTCATGACAAAAAGTGTTGTAATTGCTTTAATTTTGTTCCTTATATTTTGTAGGATTTTATTGTATTGGATTTAGTATTAAGTTGGTGAAGACTCAAGCTTATTTGAAGATCAGTGCATTTCGCGACTAGCTTGCGAAAAGTTTGTGAGAAGGGTTCCCACGAAAAGGCATGTGAGAAGCACATGATTGAAAGCTAAAGAGTCGTGCCAAGCTGTCGTTTTTGCGAGTGTCTCACAGGTAAGGCCTTCCCGCGAGGTACTCGTGAAACATTCTACCTAGAGGATTTTTAAGTGAGACTTTCATACCCTTTACTTATACTATATATACCCTCATGACCCACAAATGTAAAAGAGGTCATTCAGAGAGAAAAACCCTAGATAGGTTTTCTACAATACACACACCCATCTTTTTAAGAAAGAGCTACTCATTCTTAGTGAGAATTCATTGTAGCCTCTTCTCTTTCCCTCTCCCATTATCATACATTGAGAAGAGATTTGTACCCAAACACAATCCACACATTTTCAGAGTGTAGTGAGTGTTTTTGGAGTTACTGGGAAGTATTGGAAGAAGCCAAAGATGGCAGATGCAACATGGAGCTTGTTGCGGGATCCAGAGATTTAGACAAGACACGGTTCCGAGAAGCCTTGTTGGAGTAGGAGCTTGGAGAGCTTAGGTATAGTAGGTAAATTAGGCTTGGAGGGTCTCTTGCTAACCCATGTGTTTCAACTGATTATCTGGTGGATCGATTATTGCTTGAAGGGTGGCAGAGAGGTTTTTTGTCGAGTTCTTCGGTTTCATCTTCGATAACACATCGGCGTGTTATCTGTGTTTGCATTCTTCTTCCCTACTCTTTTACATTTCATTTTACTACTGTGATTATATGAATGTGTTAGAGTAGTTTGTTTGTTTATCCGCTCGTATTTATACTATTCTGTACTTAGAATTAAGTTAGTGTAAAATCTATCGAGCCATAACTTTAATTTGGGGGTCTAAACAGCTCTTGTGTTTTAAACACATTTTTGAGCTTTCAATTACTATAGCCCAACTGACGAAAAAATTTTGAGGGAGCTATAGCAGCGTTTCATAAACACCACTATAGCTCATTTAAAAAAAAAACCAACTGACTTTTTTTTTTAAAAAAAGTTCCCTCATATGTATATATATATGAAGGATCTATAGCAACGTTTTACAAACGTCACTATAGGCTTTTGTCTTACAAGGGCCTATAGTGGCATTTGTAAAATGCTGTTATAGCCTAACCCAAAAAAGAAAATGAAAGACCTAAAGCAGTGTTTTAGAAACATTGTTATATCCCAACCCCAACAAAAAAAATTTAGGGACCCATAGCAACATTTCATAAATGCCACTATAGGTCATTTAAAAAAAAATCCCAACTGAAAATTATTTTAGAAAGTTCTCTCATATATATATATATATAAACGCTGCTATAACCCAACCCAACCCAACCCAACCCAAAAAAGAAAGTAGGGGACTTATAGCAGCGTTTTAGAAACACCTCTATAAGTCTTGGTTTTATAAGGGCCTATAATATCGTTTGTAAAATGCTAATATAACCCAACACCAAAAAAAAAAAAAAAAAAACATAGGGGACCTATAGCAGTGTTTGCAAATGCCGCTATAGGTCCAAGAAAAAAAGTTCAAACTAAAAAAAGGACCTATAACAACATTTGTAAACGCCACTATAAGTCATGATTTTATTAAGGCTTATTGTGGCATTTGTAAAATGCAGTTGTAGCACAGTAAAAAAAAAAAAAAAAAAGGTTAAAAAAAGAGTCTAGTACCAAAAATAAAATAATAATAATAAAATAGGGGACCTATAGGTATAGAAAAATAAATAACATAAAAAAAATTCAGAACTAAGAAAAAAAAATTTAAAATAAAGAACCTATAGCCGCGGTTATAAATATGGGCTCTATTTAAAATCGACTTATTTTGTTGAAACTGAAATTTTTTTGCTGAAAATATTATAAATAAAGATAAAAATTAATTAAAATAGTATAATGTGACTCTTGCATAATATCAAAAAGTAAAATAAGACTTATAAATAATAATAAAAATAAATTAAATAATAAAATAATTAACTTTTTAATTTGAAGCCAAACAAAATCTAAAAAAGAAAAAACACCAACCAAACTTTCCCACCAACCTCCACTATCTCCATTTAAAATTCAACACCCCACCTACCTCCATCATCCTTATTCAAAATTCAAAGTCCAGCTACCCCCATTCCCTTGTCTCTTTCTTATCTCCACGCTTAGCTTCTTCAGATTTATTTATTTATTTATTTTTTTCCTTAACAGACAAAGGCCAAGCATGTCATTTACTCTTGTCCTTTCTGGGACTTTCAGGTCTCAGTCGGTAAAGGCATGCCAATTAAAAAAGGAAATTTCAATTCCACACGCACATTCATACTCTTTGCTTTTCTTCTCCACAAATCAAAAGCTAAACAGCATTCAAATATTAACCTTAAACAAGGATAGTTCGAGAACTATTTGACTATTTATTGAGATCAACTTATAAATTAATATGTAAATTTTTTAGAGCCGTCCATTTGGATAGGGCAGGAGATTAGCAGTAGCGCACTGGGACAGGAACAAAAGAGACACCATTTCAATTTCACATGTTATCAATTTTGATTTTCCATCAATCTATTTCAACTTTCAAGCCACGAGCCCCACCACATTTCCGTTTATTTAATTTAAAATTTTTGAAAAAAAATTAAAAATTTTAGATAATTAACTTTAACTTTTAACAAAAGTTTATGGAGATGTCTTAGATGAATAAATTTAAAATTTAAAAATTAAAATGAATAAAAGTAAAATTAAAATATTAAAATGATATTTTCACAACATTTTCCTAACATTTTTATAAAAAATTCTAAGTGACAAGATTGTTACTAGTTATTATTGTTGGGGCAAAAAAGTAATCTTAATATTGATTCAAATTTGAACTAATAACAACTAACCATCTATGATTTGTTGTAAAAATATTATGGATATAGCACCTCTCATTAATTATTAATCCTAGCACGATATTTAAAACCCTTAAGACCAGCTTTTACAGCTAAGTTGATTTTAACACTAAACTAATCAATATAGTCCAGGTGTAAATGACTTAACAAATTTCCAAACAAACAAACTATAGTATTACACAAGACATGGCAATAGTAAAGGAAACAAAGAGAAAAGCATGCAAACCACACTAAACACCAAAGTGTTTAGGAAATCTCCACTTGGCAAGATAGTTGCAATACATTAGGACACTATGAACCCTCCAAGCCCAAAAGCCTACATATACTTGAGCCCTCCAAGCCAGCTAGCAACCAGCTTCTCCTAGTCCATTCTCTTCTTAGCTTATTGGAGACCTTTCATTGAAGTACTAATGGAAACACCACCAATGAAAATTGGATTTGGATGTGGCTTCTCAAGTTTCCATAGTCATTCTCTCACTCACAAGGTCTGTGTATATGGATGAGAAAGGTGTTTACAGAATCTAAATCAACATTATGAAAGAGATTGAAAAGATAGAATATGAGTTATGGTTTTTCTCAAGAAAAAATGCTCTCTTTTCATATAATGGATAGGCTTCACTCTCCTCACACTCTTCTTATTTCTAGGGTTTGTTCAACCCTTATCTAAAGCCTCTAGCCACACACAGAGATCGTGCAACTTGCAACCTAGTCACCCCCCTAAAGGTCACGAGGTGCAGGATTGCACTCTCAGCCAAAATACCTGCCACATGGATTTGCAGGCAGGCTAGGTCACCTCTTGGTCACATTTAAGCCACGAGATCCCCAATTGATGCAGTTTTTAAACTGTAAGGAGAGACTCAAGTACTCTGCACCAAATTACATAAAAACATAGGAAACAATATATCAACAATAAAACTCATTACAAGTAACTTTTTGTCACTGAATTAAACCAACACTAAAACAAAACTTCTCAGGTAGAATTATTTCCTTTATTCTAAAAAAACACAACAGTAATATCAGAATTTAACTCGTTTGCAAGTTGGCCAATTAGGTGAGATATAAAAGAAATCATCTCTCGTCGTTAGCATCTTTCATTTTCTTCGAGAATACTTATCTCAGCATACAGAAGTCAAGTATTCAAGGGTGTGGAAAGATTTGAACATTCAAATGAATTACAATTTCTTTTGGGAATTAAAATGAAATGCTTCATCATCCACAAGGCACTCTGTGACTGTGACATTGGGCCTACTGCGTAATTAACAGAGTTTTCTTGCCTAAAATACAGGTGTTCATAATCAGAGCTCCCTAGCCAGTTGCCAACACAATGACGTTTCTTTCATAGGATTGACTTTCTTTATTTCTAGCCTACCCTGTGGAAACTAATTCTTGAGACAGTTAATAATTTCTAGTCGAGGAACTAAATCCAGAATCATAGAGATCAAAGGTAACGACTAAGTGGGATTACTAATGATTGGTCGTAAAAAACAAAGTTAATGCTTCTGGAATTTGATTAAAGTTGAGGTTCTAAAAAGATGACGCCAATAAGTTGATAACATTTCTGTAAATTTAGATACAATATCTCCAGCAGAAAACAAATTCCCTATTCCTTAAAAAAAATTATATAATAGGAGACATTGAATTCATTCATGCTGTCTTGCAAAACCTTCTGCATGGATAACTCATTTACTCACCAATGCTCAAGGCTGCCACAACCCAATCTGGATCAACAGTAAATTGTGTTCTCAACTGAAAGATGCACATGTCAGCCAAAAGGGTAAATGCCTTAGTGCTGTACTTTCTAAATACTTGCATGGTGTGCTTGTATTTACCATGTCTGGATTCAGAGGAATGCCAAGATTCATGGGGCGCAGATCAAATCATAAGAGAGTATCTTCCAAGCTTTCAAATGGGATGTTAAGACTCATATGGAGACCAAAGACAGTTTTCCTGATTCAATTAAGATTAAAGCGTTTGGCTGTAGCTGGGATATCCCTGCCTCTGTTATGAATGGGAAATTTAACGGATAGTAAATTGTATTGGTGGGTTTTTTTTTTTTTTTTTTGGATAACCTGTAATGGTGGTGTTTCTATGGTTTGTGCCTGTAAGCATGATGTAAGTAGTATGGAGTTTTGAGTCTGTGGTGTCTATAAGCAAGTAAAAGGGTCAAGATAGCTGCAACCAATTCAGTCTGCTGAGATACCTACAAGCAACAGCATGCTTGGTCGCAAATCGCAATATTCATAGATAACTGAGAGTTACCTACTTAATGGCTTGTTTGGATGGAGGGGGTAAGGAGGGGGAGTGGAGGGGAGTAGAGTAGAATTGGCTAAACATAAGTTAATTTTGTACTAAATCTACTCTACTCTACTCTACTCTCCCTCCTTCCCCCTCAATCCAAACAGACCATAAGTCTAAAGAAGCTCTTCATTGTACATTGCCATGGCACAGCAACCAGAATCCAGTTGCTGGACAACATTGAAAAGCCCTTGCCAAACAAATGAACTAGAAACCATCAAATTCTCACTAATCAAAATCCAGCTGCTTCTCTGAACAGTGAAAAATATCAATCCTATAGCCTATTTTCCTCTGTTTTAGTGCAGAAATAAAAAATTAAGCTGCCGCATTTGACATGACTTGAAAAAATTTGCAGTGATTGTCTTTTTTTCAAAAGGTGCATTTTAACCAAGGTGACTCATACTATAAATCCTATTGATTAACATTTTTATTAGAACAATAGAGCCATCCCACCAAGTTTGTCTTCTGACATTGAAGAGCCAATATGAGAAGCAACCTCCCCATGCCTACACATGTTAGTAAAAGTGGTTTAGAGTTTGCTTTTAGCTAATTCAGTTAAGCCTGGACCCATGCAGATAGAACATGGTTGGAAGTTTGTGGATTACATTCAGATCAATTAAGCATTCCAAGGGTGATAGATATAACCATCTCAATAATGCACCAAACAAGATTATCCACAAAATGATCAAAATGAATTGAGACAATTTGTAATCTTACCTATTAGTTTTGGCTCCAAGATTTAATTATGCATGCAAAGCCAGCTCAGATAACCACAAGTAATCTATTCTAGTTATGTTGTGGATGTATTTATGATTAGTTTGGACTAGTTCATTGAAAATCACCCAATGACATTCAAATATTATTCAGGCTGCTTCAATTTTTTTTTGTGTGGAATGCTATACCTTCCTTTATGCTTGATGTGGAGAATTTGGAGGGAGAGACATGCTGGGATTTTTTATGGAATTGAAATATCTTTGCTTAAACCAAGATTATCATTTCTGAGATCATTTTCTGATTGGATGAGAGTTTTAGGGGACTTTTCTTTTGCTGCCTTTTTGGATCTCTTTGGATCTTTGTAAATTTAGGCCTTAAATCTTTTTCCTATTCCTTTCTAAATATCTGTTGTACACTTCCTATGGACTAAGGCTACACCCTTTTTTTCTTCTTTTTTCAATAGAATCTTATTACTTATCCAAAAAAGAAGGGGAATAAACGCACACACACATGCACATGAGATGCCATAGATGCACTCAATTTATGTAACATCTTACAAGGTCTGATGACTAATTGAAGTACTTAAATACTTTCAGTCAACCAAATTCATGTCAAGATAGGAAAAATATTGATTTCCACAAAATCCTTTTCAATGCCAATCTTGGATTAGAACTTAACTTGATTTAGTGATAGAATCACATCAAAGAACATGGAAAGAATCCAGAAACATACACGTTATCAAGTTAAGTAAATCATAAATAGCCTTTGTACAGAATAAGGCTATTTCTTTTAGGGACACTTGTCGATTGGTCATTGGATACTGCATATTCCTTGGTCTGTCACTTATTTCTTGGAAGATCAAGAAGTAAACAATTGTTTCAGGTTCATCATCGAAGGCAGACTATAGGTCAATAGTAACTATTTATTATGATATCACTTGGTTTAAACTTCTTCTGGCATACCACATTACGGATTAATCACATCTTGCAAGAACAAGGTTACCATATAGAATCTTGATAGACTCAAATCTTGTCTTCCATTAGTTCACAAAGCACATAGAGATTGATTGTTACAACCTGCTGACTTCTTCACCAAATCACTTGGCCAATAACGAGTTGGGTGTAATGAACATACACTACATCTTGAGGGGTGTTTTAAGGAAAGTATCTCCACTAATATCACTAGAAGTCAACTACAGTAACCCCCTTCACTGAAATCTCCTCCTTCGATTGTGCTATGGTCATCTAACTCTAAGAACCATATTTAGCATGTACTCATCAATGTAATTGTAGGAATGTTGGGATTTTGTCTGAGGAATTCATGTATATAAACACACTTCCTGTAACAGAGCAGCAGTATGTAGAAAAATAACATAAACCATGGAAGTAAACTTTTAAGTGTCAAACCAAGTTAAAATCAGTCTCAAAACTAAACCTGGATCCAATAAGGCCAACCTTTTAGTGATTGAGATGTGACCATGCACCAAAAGACCCCAACAGCCCCCAGAAATTCATAGCATTTTGACTTACCATCAATTTGTTAGGACAAGGATCAATCTTAAGTAAATGGGTACCAATTGGAGTGCAGTCCCACTTTCATTAGAGCTATTTGTTGTACTTTGAAGTAAAAGAGTATGCCTTATCATGGTACTGAGTGAGTTCTACTGCAATGTTTATCTTTCAAAACTATTAAATCTATCTATTTCATAAGTAGTACTTCATTTAATATTTAGTAATATTCGTACATAGAATTAAAATTACAAATAGATATTGTCAAAAACTTTCTTCATTTTCCTTTATACTTCATATTTAGTTACTTTACAAATTTGTAAACTTAAATTCATACATGCTCATTTGTACTAACAAGCATGTGAAATACATGTACCATAAAGATTGGAAGATGCCAAATGTATCACTATTTATATATTTTACATCTACACAAAGAAAACAATAGCATATTCATGCACATGATCATGTTATATATTGTGGTTGGTTAACTTTGATCATATATGCATCATGCTACTTACTATATGCAGGCCACACTGTGCCAGAAATTTACCACACCAGGCGTTGGTGCAGTAGGATTCAGGCTTGCTTTGGTGGAATTTGTGATATCTCTACTAGTATTTTGTGTAGGGACTGAGGTCTTGAGAAGAAAGGTGCATGATCAGAACCTTTGAGCCAAAAAACCTGTTCTGGGGGATTTGTATTTATCATGTTCTCCTGCAGAGCAACTGGTATGGCACAATCTTCATGAGTTCCGATATAGAATTGCCGGACAGAGCCATAATTCACATAAGAAAGTGAGAGTTTCTCTATAACCGGTGCAAAAGGGATTGGCCTCATTGAAACTAATGACAATGCAACATCCTGGACACGGAGAATAGAAACTTAATCTCCGGCATTGTATTGATATCACACTCTTAAATTAGACCTGGTCCAGGAATGTTTAATTCAAGAAGTAATGACAATATTATAAAGATACCTTAGCAGGACTTTGATTGAACAAGAATTCTTTCACCGATTCTTTGTCAAGATCTATAGCAGTTGGAGGCTGATCTTTCCCGTTGGTGTACAAAAATATCTGAGCATGGTGCATCAGAACATTTGAACCTGTCTGTTATAGTATAGATTACCAGTTTTAGAAATAAGCCAGTTACATAAACCTTGTGCTAGAAAATAATCTTTGGAACATTGGACTTCAGAGCTTCCTTCATACTTAATTAAATCCTATGCAGCGAATTTGATATAAAAAATGCCAAGGATTGAAACTTAACAAACAATACATTCAAGAGTGTATTTCATAAAAATGAGGCACCTAGTATATACAGATCTAAAATAATTAAGGTTAGGTATATCCTTTCCATTTCACTAGAAATGGAGAAAGTACATTCCACAATTAAGATTTCATCACTTGGATCTAATAGTGTATAAAGTGCTATGTAATTTGAAATTTTAAATAGTGTGACACTAGATACACCTTTACATTTTTAACATTTCATCTGAACTATGAAATGGATTCATTTCAAATGAAGAGGATCATTTTACAGATTAAGGAGGCATATAAACTTGAAGTCACTTGGAAAATAAAACGAGGTTTCCCTTGTTACAGTTATGATTTATGAATGAAACCAAAGGTGCAAGAGTTCAGTATTATTCTCTCTTTTCTTTCCACTTTTTGAGTCCAAGAAATTATAGAGTGAAGAACAACCTGTTGGGAAAACATATCAAGGAAACTCTGCCCGCTACTCAAGATTGCTGCAGCTATAAAAATTGCTTTGGAGATTTTAGGTGGAAACAACTCCATTACATATGAAATACATGCACCACCAAAATCATGTCCCACCAAAATCACCTGCATTTAAAAGAAAAATTTTAGCTCTAGTACATCCAAATGGAAAAATCTACCAACATTACTGCTACTGATATGGATAAAAATGGCATAAAGATGTTAAAATTGGCATATTGTGGATAAACATATGCCAATGCTGAATTTAGTGTCAACCATTTCTCCCACAAAGCATATTAGGGATCAACATATGTCAATGCTGAATTTAGTTTCAATTATTTGCCCATAAAGCTTTAAAGTTTATTATTTTCATAGAGGCAGGTGAATTTTACCAGAATATTTTGTCCACCTGAATATATATATATATATATATATATGAGATTATAGATAGAGAATTAAATATAATATATTTATACTAAATTAAAGTGCAAGAAAGTGAGAATAACAAAAATGATTATTGCTTAATCATCCCTTTCTGTATTAGTTATCTCTGTATAAGATAACAACAATATGAGTGTCTTATCCTTGTAAATTGCAATTGAGAATAACAAACCAACCAACCAAGACCAACTAATCAAAGGCATCGGCCATTTTTTAAAATTTATTTAAATAACTTATAAGCATATATGAATGCCAAAAAATAATAGTGCACTGTAATTCCACATTATTATTCTAACATTGATTCAAAGAGAGAGAGCAGAAAACCTTTTCTCCATCTCCAAGTTTCTCAAGGATATCAGTAAGTGGCTTTACGTATTGTGCAAGGCTCGTAATGCTGTTCGTATCAAATGTATGAATTCCAGAACCTGCTAAGTCAACTGCATCAACTCTATATCCACTTTCTTCCAATAGTGTGATTGTTTTATACCAACACCAAGCACCAAAGCCTCCTCCGTGAACAAGAACAAAATGTATGGTTTCCAGGCCATCAATATGTAGATCCTAAGGAATGGAAATTAACAAAATAAGATATTGGGTGATATATAATTGGAAGAATATACTTTTATTGGATGACATGTATATAACCATCATTCTTTCCATTTCCTAATGAACAGTGCTGAAAAAAATATACAAAATCTAAATGATTGTATGCAAGTATTTGAACAGCATTTTGAGTTAAGAAACCAATGCTAGTTTTAATTAACGCATGTATGGTAGGAAATTATAATAGATAGATAATATCAATTTTCCACAAACTCAAGCAAAATGCATCCACTCCACACTGCCTAACTTGTCCCAGTCCACACTTGAAGCCTACATTCAATTACGTACTTTCTAAGTACTGTCTTTTAGTCTCAAAGATTAGTCTTTATATATATATATATATATATATATTGTAGTAAACGGATTCATTCTTGATGTCACAAGCATTCAAATTGAAGAGAAGGTAATTCTTTGATGGTAAAAAGTAATAGCTAAGCAACAAAGAAAAATATTAAATTTAAGTGACAGACCAAGAATTGCTCCTAGATCAATTTTATTCCTCTTGGGTTGATGCTGTTCAACTAATGCTCGGCGAAGATTTTTTTTTTTTTATAATTATTTATCTATTTTTCTGTCTGTCTGCAGTATGCATGGTAAGAAAAGTCTGAGATTTGGTAGAACACTTGATTAGGTACACAACTTTTTTTTTTTCTTCACAAATTTACTACCATGGTAAATTATGATTAGAGAAATATTACTTTCACATGAATTTACCACTAATGCCACTTTTATAATATACTGATACAATGTAGCACATCAGCAATTGTGAACAATTTTGTGCTCCTAAACCTATTGAAGGCCTTTGGATTGCCCTTCCATGGGCAAGAGTGGTAATATAGGTAGACTTGTCTCGTATGGCCATAGTCAGAAGAAAGTAACTTCCTTCAATGTGGCAAGAAGGTCATGTAACTTAAGGCTAAAGCACAACAAAGATATTGGACATGATATTTATTTCCCCTCTTGGGTCTTCGAATTGTCGAGGTCACTAACTAGTTGCGACTCTTCAACATACAAGTTAGGCCACAACAATGGAATCCATGGATGTTTCCGGCCATCATTTATGAAAATCTTTTGTGAACGTTTGATGTTTGACCAAACCCACTGAATTTTATGGTTCGAGTTGAAATCTAACAAGCCCATGACGCAATGTTTTGTCCTATGACAAATGAGAACTCTTTGCTTAAACCCTCATGATGTAATCTAATATTATACTATATATTAATCCTTTAGAATAAGATATATTAATCTTTATTTTTTACAAAGACCAGGAGGTTGCTCTTTGAACTGGGCTTGCGTCTAATACTCTATGTACCTAAATGCAAAATGGACACAACATATATTTTAAAAATAAAACATGTCAGCCCAATATTTCATCTAGAGCTCGGGATAAGTCTTATCCTAATAAAATAATGGTTAAATGACCATTAACACTCAATCTCATGTCATAAAAAGTTAAAAAATGATAAAATTAAGATTCAACTGTTTAAGTCCATGCAGTACATTAGGTTTCTCAATTCATTTCAAGTATGTTGTTGTATTAATCAAATAATCATAAAAAAATGTTATCTTCTCTAAGCATGTTGTTGTATTAATCAAATAATCATAAACAATGTTATCTTCTTTCAGGAAAATTAAATTCAAAGCAATTATATGTTTTAAAGAGAAACTTATATACTGTAGGGTAAGAAACTCTATATAAGTATTAGCATATTAGAAAAAATAGTTCAATACTGACATTTACCAGTTCATAATAGCTAGGTGGTGGTTTATCAATTATCATCCACTAGCTTTACATTTAATTGTAAAATAATAATAATAATAATAATTAAAAAAAATTGATAATATTTCAATTCACAAAAAGGAGGAGGAAGAAGAACAAGAAGAAATAAAACTATATTGATGAAAATCTAGACTATACGAAATCAGTTTTCACTTGGGAATACTTATGTTTTTTAGTAAAAGAAGTACAAAACTATGACACAATTAATCATCCAAAAACCATAGAATTCTCATTGTTCCAGTCATGAATCAACTTTGAATAGCTCAAAACAAGCATTATAAACACATATTCTCCAGCAAATGAACTCAAGAATCACTAAAAAACAAAAAGAAACAAATTCATACCTTGTTAACAAGCTGAAGAGGCTGAATGAGAGAATGATCAGCACGTGACCTCTGCCTAGAACTTGAACTCTTTGGAAGCTTTTTAGGAGCAGCTGTAGATGGGTACACCACAGAAGTGGACCTGTTAAGGTTAACGGGTAGAGAACCGTTCAGCTGATGCTGGTGGAAGAGAAAAGCTGCAGAAAGAGCCTGTTGGTGAATGAGAGCATCATCAAACTCAAGCTCCTCATCCCTTTTCCTAGTCCTTTTGGTTGAAGAAGAGTTTGGTAAACGTTTTGAGGGTTTTTTTGTGAAGGTTACCCCCTTGGGAGTGAAACGTGCCCATGAGTTTCCCATTTGCAATGCCAATGCATGTAAGTTAGAAAACGAGGCTCATATGATACTTAAGTGAATGGAAAGTCTATGCTAGGGGTTTGGAAAATGCTAGTTAAGGCTATTTAATTTTGTGTGTGCTAGAAGAATTTTATGCTTATACGTGTGAGCTCCCAATTTAGTATTACCCCTATTTTAATGTCTACGTGTGAGCTCCAAGTTTCCTCCTAATTCCTAAATATGGCCAAAATGGCCAAATAGGCAAATACCAATGTTTGCCAAAATTATTACTGTTTTACCACTGTTTGAGAAATATTCAGTAATCTATCACTTTTTGAAACTTGAGTTTGTGAAATTCGAGCTTGACATGGGACTTGAGTTTCAAAAACTCGAGTTCCATAAAAAATGCCGCTAATGTGGATTATTTTATTTAAAAAATGCCATGCGAAACTCAAGTTTATGAAACTTGAGTTCCTTGCAATGTGTTACTCAAATTAATAAAACTCAAGTACCATGTAAGATTCCTTGAACCTAATAGAAAAACATGAACCTAGAAAATTAGACATGGAATGAACCCAAAAGTAGAACATGAACAAAAAAAACTCAACAACTCAATTCTAGATCTAAAGAAACTCAACAATTTAGCAACTCGTTCAAACCTCTATGGCCAATGATTCTCATGCCGCTGCATGCCATTGCCACCAGCAACGGTGGCTTCTCTTCTTATTCCCCCTCTCACTTCCTCTCTCCTCAACTTGGTTTGATCTCTTTGAACTAAACCCCAAAACCCCAATCTTAGAGATTGTGTACATAGTTCAATTGGCGATTTTGGCAGAGTAGATATAAGCAGAGAGAGATTGAAAACAATACCGTCCCAAGCAAATTTGAGTTTTTTTTTTTTTTCCTCAAGTTGCTTAGACTTTATATTTTTAAGCTCGAAAATTTTGGTTTAGACAACAATTGAGATTTGAGACTCTTGCCATTGAAGAATTACAACATCGATTCGACACAAAGCTACTAGAGAGCACTAAGGAACGTATGACTTATGTAAGGAATTTGTTAGAATTCTGCTCATATCAAGCACTTCATCAGTTAAGCACAAGTCTAGAAGGAACTCGAGCTCCACAAGCTCGAGTTCGAGGTGACATTTTTAATTTAAAAAAGTCTAGCTCAGCCACTGCCACAGTGGAAAATTTTAATGGAATTCGAGTTCTTGGAATTTGAGTGGCATGCCAAACTAAACTCTAGTTTGAGGAACTTGAGTTCCAAAAGAGTGGTAGATTGCCAATTAGTTCCAAAACAGTAGTAGATTGCTACATATTTCGACCAACAGTGATATTTGACCATTTGGCCACTAAATAGGGCACTTCTAAATTCTAATACTTAAGTACAAGGTGGTGTCATGTATATTAGCATTGGTCAATACAATACACTATGAGACAATTAAATTGAATACATGGTACAACCAAGTGTGTATTTGAATTTAATTAAGAGTTGTACCTGTTGGGCTTTGTGGAGCCTAGTTTTGTTTGATCCAGTTTGATGACCCAACCCGACCCGAATAATGTTGCATGGTTTTTAATGGAAGATTTACTGAGGCTTAGTCCATTGAGCAAAGTGGTTGTGTTTGGTTATTAGGGTTTTTGGTGTGGTCGTGTTTTAAGTGTGAGAAGAAAAACTGTAGCTGCACCTTGTATTTCTTTTTCCTTAATAATAGTGAAATTTTTGTAACTCCGTGGACGTAGGCAAATTGCCGAACCACATAAATATTGTCTTGTGCATGTGATTATTTTTCTTTGGCGTGTGTTTTCTCTATTTTTTTGTTTCTCACAGATTGGGAATTTTGGTTAATTCCCTACAACTGGTATCAGAGCCTAGGGTTAGGTTTAAGTGGGAGCAATGGCAGAGGAAGCAGGAAAGGTGACTGGAATAGAAAAGTTTGATGGCACAGACTTTGCGTATTGGAGGATGCAGATTGAAGATTATCTCTATGGGAGGAAATTGTATCTGCCTCTTTTGGGGACAAAACCTGAGGCTATGAAGGATAAGGAATGAGCTCTTCTTAACAAACAAGTACTGGGAGTTATCAGGTTAACTCTGTCTAAGTCTGTTGCACATAATGCTGTAAAGGAAAAGACCACAACAGATCTGATGAAGGTTTTGTCCGGTATGTATGAAAAGTTGTTAACAAACAACAAGGTACATCTGATGAAGAAATTGTTCAATTTGAAGATGGCAAAGAATGCATTAGTAACACAACATCTGAATGAATTTAACACTATCACAAATCAATTGTCGTCTGTAGAAATTGATTTTGATGATGAGATCTATACACTGATCGTTTTGGCTTCTTTGCCAAAAAGTTGAGAGGCAATGAGGATGGCAGTAAGCAATTCTACAAGAAAAGAAAAGTTGAAGTACAATGACATACGAGATTTAATTTTGGCTGAGGAGATACGTAGAAGAGATGCAGGTGAAACCTCAAGATCTGGTTCTGCCCTAAACCTTGAGACAAGAGGCAGAAGTAATGACAGAAATTCAAATCGGGGTAGTTCAAAATCCAGAAACTCTAATTGGAATAGAAGTAAATCTAGATCAAGCCAACAAGTACAATGCTGGAACTGTGGGAAAATAGGTCACTTTAGGGGGCAATGCAAAAGTCCTAAGAAGAAGAATGAAGATGATTTTGCTAATGCTATAACAAAAGAGGTATAGGATGCATTACTTTTTGTAGTAGATAGTCCACTTGATGATTGGGTTTTGGACTTATGAGCTTCGTTTCATACCATTCCACACCTAGAAATCATACAGAATTATGTTGCAGGTGATTTTGGTAAAGTGTATTTGGCTGATGGTTCAGCCTTGGATGTTGTAGGTATGGGAGACGTCTGAATATTGTTGCCCAATGGGTTTGTTTGGTTACTGGAGAAGGTTCGACATATTCTTGACCTGAGAAGGAATCTGATTTCTGTTGGACAACCTGATGATAAAGGGCATGCAATACTATTTGTTGGCGGTACTTGGAAGGTTACAAAGGGAACTAGGGTATTAGCTTGTGCAAAGAAAACAGGTACTCTGTATATGACCTCAAGTCCAAGAGACACAATTGCAATTACTGATACAAGTACTAATACAAGCCTATGGTATCGCAAACTTGGTCACATGAATGAGAAAGGGATGAAGATGCTGCTGTTAAAAGGAAAACTACCAGAATTGAAGTCCATTGATTTTAACATGTGTGAAAGCTGCATTTTAGGAAAGCAGAAAATGTGAGCTTCTTGAAAACTGATAGGACACTGAAGGCTAAAAAATTGGAGTTATTACACACTGATTTGTGGGGGCCTTCTCCAGTTGCATCCCTTAGAGGTTCAAGATACTACATCACTTTCATTGATGACTCAAGCAGAAAGGTATGGGTTTATTTTTTGAAAAATAAATTTGATGTATTTGAAACTTTTAAGAAGTGGAAGGCCATGGTTGAGATAGAAACAGGTTTGAAAGTAAAATATTTGAGGTTAGATAATGGAGGAGAGTACATAGATGAAGGGTTCAGTGAGTATTGTGCTGCACAGGGAATTAGGATGGAGAAGACCATTCTTGGGACACTACAGTAAAATGGTGTGGCAGAACGCATAAACAAAACTCTCAATGAGCATGCTAAGAGTATGAGGTTGCATGCTAGACTACCAAAAACTTTCTGGGCTGATGCTGTTAGCACTGTAGCTTACCTGATAAACCGAGGACCATCAGTTCCTATAGAGTTCAGACTTCTTGAGGAGGTTTGGAGCGGTAAAGAGGTAAAGTTTTTGGTTGTGTTTCTTATGTTTATATTGACTCTGATGCTCATAATAAACTTGATGTAAAGTTTAAAATATGTTTTTTCATTGGCTATAGGTTTTGGGATGAACAAAACAGGAAAATCATCAGAAGTAGAGATGTGATATTTAATGAACATGTTATGTATAAGGACAGGTTAACTGTAGTGTCAGATGTTACAGAGATAAATCAAAAGAAATATGAGTTTGTCAACTTAGAGGAATTGACTGAAAGTACTGTCCAAAAAAGGGGTGAAGAAGATAAGGAGAATGTAAATTCACAGGTAGATCTGAGTACACCTGTAGCTGAAATCCACAGATCTTCCAAGAACATTAGACCTTTATAGCATTATTCACCCACTTTAAATTATCTCCTGTTGACTAATGGTGGTGAGCCGGAGTGTTATGATGAAGCCTTGCAAGATGAGAATTCAAACAAGTGGAAGTTAGCCATGAAGGATGAGATGGATTCCTTATTGGGGAATCAGACATGAGAATTGACTGAATTGCTAGTAGGAAAGAAGGCTTTGCACAACAAGTGGGTATACAAAATAAAGAATGAGCATGATGATAGCAAACGTTACAAGGCCAGATTAGTTGTTAAAGGGTTCTAGCAAAAGGAGGGCATTGACTACACAGAGATATTTTCTCCAGTTGTGAAGATGTCAACAATCAGACTAGTACTGAGAATGGTGGCTATAGAAAACTTACATCTCGAGCAGTTAGATGTGAATATGACATTCCTTTATAGTGACTTGGAGGAAGACCTTTACATGATTCAGCCAGAAGGGTTCACTGTTCAAGGACAAGAGAATCTAATCTGCTAACTGAGAAAGAGCTTGTATGGCCTAAAACAAGCTCTTAGACAGTGGTACAAGAAATTTGACAGTTTTATGCGTAGAATTGGGTTCAAGCAATGTGAAGTTGATCACTATTGCTATATTAAGTCTTTTGACAATTCTTATATTATATTACTGTTGTATGTGAATGATATGCTTATTGCAGGGTCTAGCATTGAGGAGATTAATAATCTGAAGAAGTAATTGTCCAAACAGTTTGTAATGAAGGATTTGGGAGCTGCAAAGCAAATCCTTGGTATAAGAATCATTAGAGACAAGACTAATGGTACATTGAAGTTCTCACAGTCAGAGTATGTGAAGAAAGTTCTCAGTAGATTCAACATGAATGAAGCTAAACCAGTGAGCACACCCTTGGGTAGTCATTTCAAACTAAGCAAAGAATAGTCACTAAAGACAGAAGAAGAAAGGGACTATATGAACAAGGTGCCCTATGCCTCAACTATTGGCAGCTTGATGTATGCTATGGTGTGTACAAGGCCAAACATTGTACATACAGTGGGAGTTGTGAGTAGATTCATGAGTAGGTTAGGAAAGCAGCATTGAGAAGTAGTCAAGTGGATTCTGAGATATCTGAAGAGTTCATCAGATATATGTCTTTGCTTCACAAGTGCAAGTTTGAAACTGAAGGGTTATGTAGATGCAGATTTTGCTGGTGATATTAACAGTAGAAAAAGTACTATTGGGTTTGTTTTTACTCTGGGTAGTACAACTATATCATGGGCTTCAAATCTACAAAAGATTGCTATTTTGTCAACTACAGAAGCTGAATATGTTGTAGCAACTGAAGTTGGAAAGGAGATGATTTGGCTACATGGTTTCTTAGATGAATTGGGTAAGAAGCAGGAGATGGGCCATTCTACACAGCAACAGTCAGAGTGCAATCTTTCTTGTCAAAAATTCGGCTTTTCATTCAAAGTTAAAGCATATACAGACAAAATACAACTTTATTCGTTACCTTATTAAAAATAAGCTGGTAATACTTGAGAAGATTTATGGATCTAAGAACTCGGCAAACATGTTGACTAAGGGTGTCACTATTGAGAAGTTGAAGCTGTGTGCAGTTTCAATTGGCCTTCTAGCTTAAGGACAAGAGGATGAGTTGCAGGAATGAGGGATTGTGTTTTGGAGTATTGCGGTTGATGTTGGTGATTGAACTAGTCTCCAAGTGGGAGATTTGTTGGGCTTTGTGGAGCCTAGTTTTGTTTGATCCGGTTTGATGACTTAACCCGACCCGAATAATGTTGCATGGTTTTTAATGAGAGATTTACTGAGGCTTAGTCCATGGAGCGAAGTGGTCATGTTTGGTTATTAGGGTTTTTGGCGTGGTTGTGTTTTGAGTGTGAGAAGAAAAACTGTAACCGCACCTTGTATTTCTTTTTTCTTGATAATAGTGAAATCTTCGCAACTCCATAGACGTAGGCAAATTGCCGAACCACGTAAATATTGTCTTGTGCGTGTAATTGTTTTTCTTTGGCATGTGTTTTCTCTATTTTTTTGTTTCTCACAGGTTGGGAATTTGGGTTAATTCCCGACAGTACCTACATAACTAACTTTGTTACATAGATATCGGAGAGAAGATGCATATGTTATGTTGGATTATTTAGACCCCCGTACTCTTAGATTGTTTAACCTAATTAATTAACCAAGTTGTGGTTTAGGTTTATTTTTCAGATCTAGGTTAAACACAAACAATCATATCACTAAGGTCCGAAAAAGTAAAAAAGACAAATGATATGATGATCCAGGAAAACCAATGAAACCGTCCAGTTTCAAGGTAAAAAAGCTGGGGAGGATTTAACGTAAACTATTCTTAAGGCAACAAATTCACTATATAGAATGGAAGTTTTACAATAGATTTTCCCCTAAATCTAAATGTACCTCTTGTAATACTTACTCACGTGACCACATGCAGCTCAAAATCCACGGACTCTTCTATGTAAATTTGTTGCACACAAACACCCCCGTTTGTGACTTTGAGATCCCACTCAAAACTTTAGATCATCAGCAATAGTTGATCTTGTATGCAACAAGTTATCTCCAACAGTTCTTGTATACGGATCTTTTTTCCAATAGATGCTTGTTGAGTTAAAAGGTTACAAAACCTCACGAATCTCATAGAAGTAACTCACAAGTCTTCTTATTCCTTTTATAAATAGTAGTGCTGGACACAAATCCTAAACATTTTGCGGGCTTTTGGGCCTGTTTTTAATTCTGTAGAAATCGATGTTCGATTGGTCGAGCTTTGCAATTTTTGATTTTTTTTTTTTTTTTTTTGCATATTGACTGTTCTTGAATCTTGACTTGAACCATCTTGAGCATTAGTACTTGGTTTGCCAACATACATAAAATTAGATCCTAAACATTTATTCCTAAATATTTAGAACCTAACATGTTACAATCTAAGTTACATATAAATATATAATTTAATGTTATTTTTCATTCTCATTTATTAATTAAACTAGTAATGGGCCCGCACAATGTGTGGATAATGCTGTAAGCTCGTATGTGAGAAAATTATATAGAATATTCAAAATATTTTAAAGTAATAACATTAAGTAATATTCCGATAACATAGAGAGGTTTTTATTAAATTAATGATGTAATACAAAATTAAGGGGATGAAGAATTTAGACTATAGAGTAAATTAGAACTATAGGGTAAATTAGAAATTAGTTATTATGTGGTGTAATAATTTGGTTGTTTGTTTAATCATAATTTTTGTTACTTTAATACATTGAAGTTTGTATATGCAGGTCACACAGTGTCAGATATTTACCACACCAGGCTTTGGTGCAATAGGATTCAGACCTGCTTTGGTGGAATTTGTGATATCTCTACTAGAATTTTGTGCAGGGACTGAGGCCTTGAGAAGAAAGGTGCATGATCAGAACCTTTAAGCCAAAAAACCTGTTCTGGGGGATTTGTATTTATCATGTTCTCTTGTAGAGCAACTGGTATGGCACAATCTTTATGAGTTCCAATAAAGAATCGCCGGACACAGCCATAATTCACATCAGAAAGTGAGAGTTTCTCTATAACCGGCGCAAAAGGTATTGGCCTCATTGAAACTAATGACAATGCAACTTCCTGGACATCAAGGAAAATAAAAGCTTAATAATCTTCAGCATTGTATTGATATCATAATCTTAAATTAGAAATGGTTCAAGAATGTTTAATTCAAGCAGTTATGACAATATTATAAAGATACCTTAGCAGGACTTTGATTGAACAAGAAGTCTTTCACCAATTCTTTGTCAAGATCTATAGCAGTTGGGGGCTGATCTTTCCCATTTGTGTACAAAAATTTCTGAGCTTGTTGCATCAGATCATTTGAACCTGTCTGTAATAGCATAGATTATCAGTTTAAGAAATAAGCGAATTATATAAATCTCATGCTAGAAATAATATTTGGAACACTGGACTTCAGAGCTTCTTTCATACCAAATTAAATCCTATGCAGCAAATTTGATATAACAAGATGTCAAGGATTGAAACTAATCATAACAGACAATACGTTCAAGAATGTAATTCATTAAAATCAAGTATATTCCGATCTAAAAGAATTAAAGTTAAGTATATCCTCTCCATTTCACTGGAAATGGAGGAAGTACGTTCTACCTTTAAGATTTTATTTCTTGGATCTAATGGTGTATAGGATGCTATGTAATTTAAAATTTTAAATGGTGTGACACTAGATACATCTTTAAATTTTCGATGTTTAATCTGAACTATGAAATGGATCCATTTCAAATGCAGAGGATCATTTTACAAATTAAGGGGGCATATATCCCACTACATAGGAAAAAGGTAAACCATAAAGTCACTTGGAAAATAAAATGAGGCTTCCCTTGTAACAGTTATGATTTATGAATGAAACCAAAGGTGCATGAGTTCAATATTATTCTCTTTTCTTTCCCACTTTTTGAGTCCAAGAAATTATAGAGTGAAGAACAACCTGTTGGGAAAACATATCAAGGGAACTCTGCCCACAACTCAACATTGCTGCAGCTATAAAAATTGCTTTTGAGATTTTAGACGGAAACAACTCCATTACATATGAAACACAAGCACCACCAAAATCATGTCCTGCCAAAATCACCTGCATTTAAAAGAAAAATTTTAGCTCTAGTGCATCTTAATGGAAAAATTTACCAACATTACTACTACAGATATGGATAAAAAAGGCATAAAGATGTTAAAATTGACATATTGTGGATAAACATATGCCAATGCTGAATTTAGTTTCAATCATTTCTCCCACAAAGCTTATTAGGGATCAACATATGTCAATGCTGAATTTAGTTTCAATTATTTCCCCCATAAAGCTTGTTAGTTTCTTATTTTTATAGAGGTAAGTGAATTTTACCAGAATATTTGTCCACCTGAATATATATATATATATATGAAATTATTGATAGAGAATTAAATAAAATATAGTTATACTAAATTAAAGTGCAAGAAAGTGAGAATACCAAAAAAGATTATTGTTTAATCATCCCTTTCTGTATTAGCTATCTCTTTATAAGGCAACAACAATATAAGGGTCTTATCCTTGTAAATTGCAATTGAGAATAACAAACCAACTAACCAAGACCAACTAATCAAAAGCATTGGAATTTTTTTTTAATACCTTATAAGCATATATGAATGCCAAAAAATAATAGTTCACTGTAATTTCACATTACTATTCTAACATAGATTCAAAGAGACAGAGCAAAAAACCTTTTCTCCATCTCCAAGTTTCTCTAGGATATCAGTAAGTGGCTTTACATATTGTGCAAGACTCGTAATGCTGTTTGTATCAAATGTATGAATTCCAGAACCTGCTAAGTCAACTGCATCGACTCTATATCCACTTTCTTCTAATAGTGAGATTGTTTTATACCAACACCAAGCACCAAAGCCACCTCCGTGAACAAGAACAAAATGTGAGGTTTCCATGCCATCAATATTTAGATCCTAAGGAATGGAAATTAACAAAATAAGATGTTGGATGATATATAATTGGAAGAATATACTTTTATTGGATGACATATATATAACCATCATTCTTTCCATCTCCTAATGATCAGTGCTGTAAGAAAATATACAAGATCTAAGTGATTGTATGCAAGTATTTGAACAGCATTTTGAGTTAAGAAACCAATGATAGTTATAATTAACGCATGTATGATAGGCAATTATAAGAAATAGATAATATCAATTTTCCACAAACTCAAGCAAAATGCATCCACACCAAACTGTCTAACTTGTCCCATTAACTCGACTCCATATTCAGTCCACACTTGAATACAACATTCAATTGCATACTTTCTAAGTACTGTCTCTCAGTCTCATTTGGTTGTAATCCAAAGATTAGTCTTTATATATATATACATATATTGTAGTAAACGGATTCATTTTTGATGTCAAAAGCATTCAAATTGCTGAAAAGGTAATTCTTTGATTGTAAAAAGTAATAACTAAGCAACAAAGAAACGTTGCCAGGAAAAAATTACCGCTTCATCCAACTTGCCTTCCACTAGAGCATCATTGGAAAGTAGTAAATTTAACTGACAGGCCAAGAATTGCTCCAAGATCAATTTTATTCTTCTTGGATTGATGCTGTTCAACTAATCTCGGCAAATAATTTTATTTTTATTATTATTTATTCATTTATTTATTTTTCTGTCTGTCAGCAGTATGCATGGTAAAAAAAAGTCTGATATTTAGTAGAACACTTGATTAGGGACACAACTTTTTTTTTTCTCACAATTTTCCTATGGTGGTAAATTAGGACAAAAAAAAGTAACATTACTTTCACATGGATTCACCATTGACATCACTTTTATTATATACTGATACAACGTACTACATCAACAATTGTGAACAATTCTGTGCCCCTAAACCTATTGAATATGTGTTGCTTAGATTAATCTCGGCCTTTGGATTGCCCTTCCATGGGCAAGAGTGGTAATATAAGTAGACTTGTCTCGTATGGCTAGAATCAGAAGAAAGTAGCTTCCTTCAATGTGGCATGAAGGTCATGCAACTTAAGGCAAAAGCACAAAAAAGATATTGGACTTGAGATTTCCATTTTGAGCCTTCGAATTGTTGACGCCACTAACTAGTTGCGACTATTCTACCTATAAGTTAGACCACAACAATGGAATCGATGGATATTTCCAGCCATCATTTATGAAAGTCTTTTGTGAACGTTTGATGTTTGACCAAACCCACTGAATTTTATGGTTCGAGTTGAAATCTAACAAGCCCATGATGCAATGTTTTGTCCTATGACAAATGAGAACTCTTTGCTTAAACCCTCATAAAAACGTGATGTAATCCAATCTATATATACTATAAAACCGAAGCCTCTAATATAACAACCCCACGGTCCGATTCACTATCAATTGAAAATGTACTTAATCTGTTATTATTTTCTATATGTTGCTCTCTCTCACCACTTCAATTGTTCGTGTGGGTGATTTACTTTTGGTGTTTTGGGTTGCTATGGCTGAATGTTTCGCCTTAGCGGAAGGAAGTTACGATATTTAATCATCTTGATTTAATTTTGATTCTATATTTCAGATGGGTTATTTGTTTTTTTGTTATTAATATGAGCTTTTTAGCTACTTGCATTGATACTAATTATTGAATTTCCAATAGGTTTAATTCTATTTTTTGGTGATAGATTTCAAATCTGCTATATAGAACGTTTGGTCTTTGCTTTCCTTTTTGTTCTCGAAAAGATATAATAATTTCATTGTAAAATGATAGTTGTGAATAGTTACAAATTGTCAGTCAGTCTAGAAATTTGATTTTCCAGGTTTCAGGGATGAAGGAGATCAAGATGTCAAAGGCCAATTTGATGTAAGTTGTGGCTTTTGTGATGGGTGGAATCCAGGAAGCTTGCAATGATATTTGTATCATTTGCCTTGAAGCCCTTCCTCTGTGATAGTGATCTTTCAATGGTATCATATACATATCACCAAATTTTGTATCTTTATATTCCCAGTATTTTATGTATTGTATTAATCAATCCAATTTTCTATTTTGTATAGAGGTGACCAGTAATAAGCTTGCATTTCATCTGCAAGGTATTAATCTTGAATGGTAGTGCATATGAGTTCCAATTTTAAGGGCATCAAGTTATTTTCCTTTTGCAATATTATGATTGTTAGTAATAACCAAGGGTCAAATGGTTGAGGGCTGAGATAGGGGTGTCAAACGTATAACCATACACAATAATAATTGGGCTTCAACATTGTATCACTTGCAAAGTGAGCATAGTAGTTACTGTGAAATTGTAGTTATTGCTCCTAAACCGCTAGATCTGACTTGAATTCTAGAACTCATATTTTATCTAGATTATTGTACAATGTTACTTATGGTTTGTTGTTTATCAAATTGTTTCTCATTTTATATGCATATAAATCTATCAACTGTTGTTTGCTATATGCAGGGTGTGTTTGATAAAATACCTCAAAAAGATTGTATTATGTGGCACAAATGAGGCAAACTATGGTTTTATTTGATGAGTTGTTGACATAATAATTGTTTTTTTTTTTTTTACTGATAATAACTTTGTGCTAGCATATTGTAGCTGCTATGACAACATGGTCATTAGAAATCAGCTATCTTTAACTTTGTCATTGTCCCCTTCCTATTGCTTGCATTCATTTGAATAGTTGACATGCTATAATTTTTGAAAGTTTTTGAGCACCATACTTAGTCCTAAGATTGGCCTTAAGTTGAGGTTTTGTATTAGTTGCCTTGAGCTTCCCTTAAGTCTCAGGGGACTACTTTTCTATTTTTATACTTTTTTGCTTAATGTATAATGGGTTCTCTCTATGATTGCCTCTTTTGAATATTTGAGTTTCATAGTTTGTGATTCACTTGGGAGAATTTTTTTTTTTTTTTTTTTTTGGTTTAGTACTTATGGTTGTTTTCCTTATATATGTTCATAATATTTTGTTATGGTACAGATTTATTCAATCTTATTATGAACTATTAAGTTGGGTAAAACAAATTGGGCATGTGATGGAGGTGGAGGTTGGCTATTATGGTACAATTGGGACCAATGGCATGTGGATGAAAATCTGAAGTCAGCAGTGGATTTGGTGCAAACAACCTCTACTCTTGCTATGGAATTTATGGAAGCTTAGAGAAATAATTAGTCTATAAAGCCTGTTGACAAGGCTGGCCCAAACGTTTCGAAGGCCTAAGGTGAAATCTTCAAATTGGGCTTTTATGTTATCACTTAAATAATATTTAACTAGTATTTTATATAATAATTTTTTTTAAATCCATTCTTTTTACTTTTTGATATGATTTTTTTTTTTTTTTTTGAGAAAATGCTAAAGTTATAACAAATTTTACTACAAATTGATGTTGTAACAGATGTGATCAGTGACATGAGGCTTACAAAAATGCTAGAGATATTATAAAACTTACAACATGAGAATTACAAAGATATATCACCAATCACAAAAATCATTTAAAAATGCATTTAATAGTTTGATGAAATCCACCTATTATATTTATTGTCATATCAAATTATAAAAGTTATGTAGATCATCACGCACCCTTGGCGCAGTGATCACTTCACAAGTATAAATGCTGGTAGGGTGTGGAGGATAAGGGTCGGGGTTCAAGTCTCTAAAAGGAAGTTTTACACACATATACACTTAGATTATACTAGAGTAGAATTTTTATCTTATATAAAAAATAATAATAAAAGTTATATAGTAAAATTTATAATATTTTTAACATTTTTCTATTTAAATTATTTGTAATTAGTAACATGTCTATTTGTAAGACCTATTTATTTAAATTTGTCTTAACTCTATCTCTAGCATTACTTAATTCTTTGGGTCTTCTTAGTAGTGAAAAAAAAAATGTAAACTAAAATTTTTAATATCTCTCAAAAAAATTTATTTAAAAAAAAAAAATTGCCTCCCAAATTTGGGCCTTTCTCTAGTAGTAGGGCCCTATGTAATGGACTAATTGGCTTGTGCCTAGGGCTGGCCCTACATGTTGAAAAGTGTACATGGTGACCTCCTATATATAATTATATAAGTTATTCCAACTAAAATAAAATGAAATGAATTTTTGGAATAATCTTTTAAACTACCATAAATAAATAATATTCAATATAAACTAAAATTATTAAATATTCTTTAAAAAAAATTTGAGAAACAAACTAACTGTTAATTGTTAAACACATACACTTAAAAAAGAGAAATTAATAAAATATTCTTTTTAAAATCTTATTTTTAATAGTTTTCCCGTGCATCGCACAGGTTAGCAACTAGTATTATAATATATATTAATCCTTTAAAATAAGATATCTTTATTTATGGCTAAAACAAAATGTTTCCAATATATTTTACAAAGGTCGCTCTTTGAACAGGTTCGTGTGCTATTGTATAGATTGACCAACTCATTCAAAGATTATTGAGTGTGGACAAATACAACAACAAAAAAAAACTCAAATTCCTATCTTTTGCCGAGATGGGTTTGGCTTGAGTCCAATGCTTTATGTACCTAGGTGTAAAATGGGCACTAAATTTGTCCTAAAAAGCCCACACGTCAGCCAATATTTCATCTAGAGCAAAAGCACTGGATAGAAGTCTTATCCTACTAGAATAAATGTTAAATGATCATTTACACTCTATCTCATGTCATAAAAAGTTTAAAATGAAAAAATTTAGATCAACTCTTTAAGTCCATGTAGTATATTAGGTTCCTGAGTTCCTCAATTCATTTCAAGCATGTTGTTGTATTAATCAAATAATCATAAACAATGTTATCTTCTCTAAGGAAAATTAAATTTGAAGCAACTATATGTTTTAATGAGAAACCTAATATACTATATCTAAAAAATTCTATATAAGTATTAGCATATTAGAAAAAATGCAAAAATACACTTTTAGTCCCTTTATTTTGGGTCAATTCTCATTTTCGTCTCTAAATTGATTTTGCATCTACCTTAGTCCTTGAAATCAGAAAATTGTTTCCGTTTTTGGTCCCTGCCATCAACCCACTAATAGAAAAGTCTTACGTGGTAGACAGAGTGTCCTGCTTGCTAACATAGCACTGACGTGAACATTAAAATATTATTAAAAAAAGTTATTTGGCATTTTTTAAATGCCACGTCAGTATTTAAATTAAAAAAATTAAAACAAAAAAAATTTTAATTCCTCAATTTAATTTTAATTATAATTAAAAAATAAAAAACTAAAAAAAATAAATTTTACTATCTTTTAATTAAAATGATTTTTTTTCCTTTTTTTTTTTTCCGGAAGAACAAATTAATTTTCTTTAGGTTCTTCCCTAGAATTTGATTCATATTTTTAGCAATTTAATCCTTATTTCCTTATCATTTTCTTTGTCTTTCTTGTACTCTCTTTATAACCAAATACCTCAAAACAAAATAAATTAATTAAATGTCTTTCTTGTTTTTTTTTTTTTTTTAATTCCTTTCATTATTTTGTTAGAAGAACATATTCATGTTCTTTGTGTTCTACCCCGTCTTCTTCCCCATAATCAATCTCCAACAAATAACCAAACCCCAAACCCATATCTCCAGCAAAGCAACCAGACCCATAAACCCAACAACCAAACCAAGCTCCAGCAAAGCAAACCTTAGCCTAGGGTTGTCCAGCACCCACTTGAACCCGAAGAATCCGATCGAACCAACACTTTTCGACCTGATAACCACTTGATCTAAGTAGTGATTGGGTCGGCTGTGAGTCGCCGGTGCGAAGACCCAATACCATCGGTTCGAGTCTCGGTTTGACTATCTGAGAAACCGAAGAACCTGACCTGGTCGATGCCTTTCTCTTTTCCAATCGCAAATCTCGTGTTTCAGCCTAAAACTGGAAAGCCTAAACTCAAAACTCAGCTAATATAATGAGATCTCGACTAGATCTTGACAAATATAGTAAGATCTCGACCAGATCTCAAAGGATATGGAGGAATATTGGCCAGATCTATCGAGATCCAGCAAGATTTCGACCAACAAGACTCGATTCGGCTGATTCAAAGCTCCACACGGGTCGATTTCGGGTTATGATTTCTCCCACTCGAGTCTTTGGGATCGAGTTTGGGTTGGGCACAAACCCAACCTGGACCGACCTGTGGACACCCCTATCTTAGCCTTCAAATCCATAAATATTTTGGCAAACAAACACATAAAGTAAAAATTGAGGAATTAAAATTAGATCAAAATCCAATTCCCTATCGTATTGGTAATCGAATTTGGAGTTGGGAATGGCCAAAACCTGGTTAAGCAAAGCAACAAAGAACATGTGCTTCTCCAAGCAAATCAAATTGTTGGACATTTGGCTCAATAAGCAAATCGTAAACAAGTATTTATTCGGTTTTGGTTTCCGTTCAATGGTTCTTCACTCATTCTTGTTCTTCTGATCCACCTTCATACATGTGTCCAACCCAAAATGAGGATTGGAAACATCAATGGGTTCGGAATCTTGACTGGAGTTTCCTATGTGGTGTGGCGATAAGAGAATTTGTTGAATTTGTTTGTTCAATGAAATCTAGTTGAGCATAGCGAGCTTAAGGCCAGATTGGGAGTAATTGGAAATGGAAGTGGAATTGGAGTTAAAATTAAAATAAATTTTTTTTGTTATTTTTTATTTTAACTAAAACTAAAATTCAAATTCAAATTGAGGAATTAAACACTCCATCTGCCATGTAGGACTTTTCTATTACTGGGTTGATGACAGGGATCAAGATAGAAACAATTTTCTGATCTCAATGATTAAGGTAGGCACACAATTAATTTAGGAACCAAAATGAGAATTGACCTAAAATATAGGGATCAAAAGTATATTTTCGCCAAGAAAAAAATATATTTAAATACTTACATTTACCAATTCATAATAGCTAGGTGGTGGTTTATCAATTATCATCTACTAGCTTTACATTTAATTGTAAAAAATAAGTAATAAATAAATAAAATAAATAAAGAAGAAGAAGAAGAAATAAAACTATATTGATGAAAATCTAGACCATACGAAATCAGTTTTCACGTGGGAATACTTATGTTTTTTAGTAAAAAAAGTATCCAAAAACCATAGAATCCTTATCGTTCCAGTCATGAATCAACTTTGAATAGTTCAAGACAAGCATTATAAACATATATTCTCCGGCAAATGAACTCAAGAATCACTAAAAACCAAAAAGAAACAAAAGTCAAACCTTGTTAACAAGCTGAAGAGGCTGAATGAGAGAATGATCAGTACGTGACCTCTGCCTAGAACTTGAACTCTTTGGAAGCTTTTTAGGAGCAGCTGTAGATGGGTACACCACAGAAGTGGACCTGTTAAGGTTAACGGGTAGAGAACCGTTCTGCTGATACTGGTGGAAGAGGAAAGCTGCAGCAAAAGCCTGTTGGTGAATGAGAGCATCATCAAACTCAAGCTTCTCATTCTTTTTCTTAGTCCTTTTGGTTGAAGAAGAGTTTAGTAAACGTTTTGAGGGTTTTTTTGTGAAGGTTACCCCCTTGGGACTGAAACATGCCCATGAGTTTCCCATTTGCTATGCATGCAAAGTTAGAAAGCTAGACTCATACTTATTTGAATGGAAAGTCTATGCCAGGGGTTTGGACTTTGGAAATTCCAGCTAAGGCTATTTAATTTTGTGTATGCTAGAATAATTTTATGCTTATACGTGTGAGCTCCCAACTTAGTTTACCCCTATTTTAATGTCTACGTGTGAGCTCCAAGTTTCCTCCTAAATAGCACACTTCCTCTATTTTATTTATTTATTTTTTATGAACCTAAATAGGTAACTTCTAATACATAAGTACAAGGTGGTGTGTATATTAGCCAAGTTTTAAGGTGAAAGAACCGAAAAATGAGTTGATTTTCAGTTTTTTGGTCGGATCAGGATCCGACTGATGGTCGAACCGATGCCGTTATAACTAATTTAATTATTATTTATTTAAATTATATAAATAATTAATAATTTTTAAATATATTAAAACTAACAAATCAATAGTAATAAATATGTTTCCTTTAAAAAAAAAAATACAAGTATATAACATCTTTTTAAAAAATTTAACATAATAACAATTCTGAAGTTCTCAGACATGCAAGTTGTCAAAAAATATATAGAGGCCCAAATTTCAGTTTACTTTTTTTGAAATATATTGAACAACATGCAAATTTTACCTAATTTATAGTAGTACGGTTAGTAGTACTAACCTAACCTAGCAAACCTCATACTAATTTATAGTAGTACGGTTAGTACACTAACCTAATACCAAGTTAATTATTTCTCCCTATCAAATTAAAAAATTAATTATTTCTCATAAAAAAATACTAAATTAATTTGACTTTGCACTCACAACTGGCATATAACAAATACTAAAATATTTGTGTGGGTACTCAAAGTAGTTAATGGAGTTTTGTTAAGGTTTGTGAAAGTGAAAGGGAGAGGTTAGAGACCAGGATGAAAAAAGGAAAAAAAAAAAAAAAAAAAAACCCAACCGAGAAGGGCAGAGGCGCAAAGCTTTAGACGTCATGACTCGTGAGGATGAGAAGGAAAAAAAAAATTCAGATGAGGGAGGCAGGCAGAGAGGTGTGCGTGCGTACGTTTCCTTGAGTTGAGTTGAAACTTGAGTGAGGTGAGGGAGAGAATCACAGAGTGAGGTAGAGAGTGAGATGAGATGAGAGTGAGGCAGGGGAGTCTGAGATGAGGGAGGTGTAAGTGTGAGATTGTGAGAGTGTGTGTGAGAGTGTTTAGGTCCTTTAGGAGTTAGGGTTAGTTTTTAGGGTCAAAACGACATAGTTTTAGGTTGATGAAAGTCAAAAAATCCCAACCGGTCATTAATCGGTTCGATCATGCCGGTTCCCGGTTCTTCAGTTAAACAGGCCGATTTTATCCCTGGTTTTTAAGTCATTTCGGGTTTTTACCCATAACCGGACCGGATTAGAGGTTGGTTCCCTGTTTAACCAGTCAGACTAGTCTGGTTTTTAAAACTATGGTTGATCAATACAGTACACTAGAGAAAATTTATTGAATACATGGTACAACCATGTATTAGTTTGAATTTAATTAAAACTGTACCTACATAACTAACTTTGTTACATAGATAGTGCAGGGAAGTTGCATATGTTACGATCTAAGTTACATATAAAGATATAATTTAATGTTAATTTTTCATTCCCATTTGTTAATTAAGCTTGTAATGGGCCTGTGCAATGTGCTAATAATGCTGTAAGCTCGTATCTAAGAAGATTATATAGAATATTCCAAATATTTTAAAGTAATAACATTAATTAATGTGGTGAGAACATGAAGAAATTTTTGTTAAATTAATGATGTAATAAAAAATTAAAGGGATGAAGAATTTAGATTATAGAGAAAATTAGAAATTAGTTATTATGTGGTGTAATAAGTTGATTGTTTGTTTAATCATAATTTTTGTTACTTTAATGTATTGGAGTTAGCATAATTGTTTTTAAAAATATCATACTACTGTTTAGTTGTCTCATGGAAATATCATAGAAAATTTATAATGCCACATTTATCCTATTGAAGTATGATAGTGGTAGGTTAAACACTTCGTGAAAATAGTAATATCACACTAATAGAATTTTATTGTAATGCAAAATATGTAAAGAAGGTAAGGTGGAAAGCCAATTGAAAAATTACTCTAATAAAGCACCACATGATAGAACGACATGTTCTCCCACATGAGATTTTTTTTTAGTTATTATATAAAATCAAAAAGAATTCATATATATATATATATATATATAATTAGTGCAAACATATAGATAATTAATATGTGTATTTACTCCATTGACACATTTAATAAACTAAAAATTTGACATAAATGCAAACTTTGATGAGTTCCTAAATGAGAGAGTTTTAAGGAATATGCCATTTGGCAAAATCTTATACTCTCCCACATGAAATCTCTACTTTTATATATACTAGTAATGGCTCCGCGTGATGTGCAAGTAATGTTGTAAGCTGTTATGTGAGAAGCTAATATAGAATGTCCAAAATATTTTAAAATAATAACATGAAGTAATGTTGTGTTAGTGGTTTTTGTTAAATTAATG
Source organism: Quercus rubra (assembly GCA_035136125.1). Taxonomy (NCBI): domain Eukaryota; kingdom Viridiplantae; phylum Streptophyta; class Magnoliopsida; order Fagales; family Fagaceae; genus Quercus; species Quercus rubra. The sequence goes on from CM068733.1 coordinate 55,753,983, forward strand.
ATGTAATACAAAATTATGAGGATGAAGAATTTAGAGTATAGAGAAAATGTTGCATAAATTAGAAATCAATTATTATGTGGTGCGATATCTTCTCAAAAAATGTGGTATAATAAGTTTGTTGTTTTTTAATCTTTTTTTTTTTTTTTTTGAAATTTTTAATTATAATTTTTGTTTCTTCATTAGCTTGGAATTAGCACAAAAAAATATGTAATTTCATGTTAATGTTTAGTTGGCTAATGAAAATATCATCCAAAATTTATGATGTCATGTTTATATTATTGAAATATGATAGTGATAAGTTATACACTCAGTGAAAATAGTAATATCCTATTAATAGAAGTTCAGATGAAAAGCTAAATGAAAAATTATTCTAACAAAGTGCCACATGACAGAACCGCATAGTCTCCAACGTGAGTTTTTTGCTTTCTTATATAATTTTTATAATAAAAAAAATATAAAATACTTATATATATATATATATATATATAAAATTAGTGCATACCTATAGATAATTAATGTGTATTTACTCCATTGACATATTCAATGAATTAAAAGTTTTACATAAATGCAAACTTTGATAAGATGGAAGCCTAAATAAGAAAGCCTCAAGAAATGTGTTACTTGACAGAACATCATGCTCTCCCACATGAAATCTCTACTTTTATATATACTAGTTGTTGACCCATGCTCCGCACAATTTTTATTTATTTTTTATTTATAAATTTTGTAAACATTATAAGTAGGCAATATTATAACAATATTAATTATTTAAAATAATATTATTATTACTATATAGAGAAGTATTTATTATTTCTTGCAATCCTATTTTAATGTGGATGAATTTTTTTATCTCCTTGAAAATATAAGTTGTAAATGTCAAAATGTAAGAAATTATTAAGTGTACTTGAGGAGCAAGTTAGAATTCCAAGTGGTCTTCTTACTTAATAGTATAATGCAAAGTAGTTAATACCGTATTGGAGACCATTTTAGTTTGGCTACAAAATGGAAAAAAATTTGGTATTTATGTATGCTGGTATGTCATTTTTTATTTATTTAGATAAATACATAATCAATTTTTTATTGTCAATTTTTTCTTCATTTGAGCGTTGGATTTATTTCTTTTTTTTTTTTTAAATTAGATATACAATTAGTTATAGAATAAAATTTACTTTTATGTTTTCTTACGCAATAGATATAGTTCTCATCATTGCTGGTTCCACAATAGTTAGTTTGTTGAGAACAATACTATGCTACAAAAAAAGAAAGCTGGCTCTTTTCTTTAATCATCTTCTTTTGTTGAGAATCGTCATGCTCAGTCACATAAAATAAAACTAAGTATAATCTGATCAAAAAATTTAATTAGAACTTATTCAGTATTGGATTGTTTTAATCCGTGATAGAACTTACTGTAGGTAAATTCAAGTTCTTAATTTCACCATCATCAAGGCTTTAAGGTTGCAATGTTCTTAATTTCTTGTAGGTCAAGCTAACAGACAAAGACCAAGCCATTAGCCATGTCTTTCACTGTTGTCCTTTCTGTGACTTTCAGGTCTCAGCCGGCAAAGGCATGCCAATTAAGAAAGGAAATTTCAATTCCACATGCACATTCAAATATTGACCTTAAACAAAGAGTTCGAGAACTATTTGCCTATTCAGTGAGATCAACTTATAAATTAATTTTATCAAAAAAAAAACTTGTAAATTAATATCTAAATTTTTTAGAACCGTCTATTTGGATAGGGCTGGAGATTAGCAGTAGCGCACTAAGAGACACTATTTCAAATTTTTTATTATTTTTTTTTAAATTAAAATTTTTGAAAAAAAAAATAAAAATATAGATAATTAACTTCAACATTTAACAAAAGTTAATGGAGATGCCTTCATTGAATACTAGCCTCACCACACATACTCTACATGTGTGATGAGACTTTTTTTTTTACTATTATTTTGAGCTCAATGTAATTTTTCAATTTGAATTTATCTATTGTTAATGAGGTTATATAGGAATGAATTTTTAAGAAACAAAAATTTAGGATTAGAAAATAAGTAAATTGCTAGGTTTAGTGTGTGTTAGTTTTTAAGAAAAAATGTATTAAATGTGTGTGAGATATATTCAAATAAAGAGTCCTAATTTTTAGGGAAAAAAGTTTATCTAGTAGGTTTTTTATTTTTTATTGCGTTGAATTACAATTTTAACCCTATCTTTATTTTTTCTATACAAGATAGAATTATACTCTAATCTAATCTAAGTGTATATGTGTGTGAAACTTCCTTCTGAAAACTTAAACCCCAACCATTGCACCCCACACCCTACAAGCACTTATACTTGTGGAGTAACCATCGCACCAAGAGTGTGTGGTGGTTATTTTTAATTTTTTAAGACTAAAGATTATCTAATTAGATTACGGGTGTTTTTGACATTTTTTGAAGTCATAACTAAGTGTGTGTTTGGATATAGCTTATTTTGCTGAAAACTGAAAACTGAAAATTGAAAACTAAAAATAATAAAAAATAATAATTTTTTTACTGTTTATTATTAAACACTATTCATTGGCCTAAAATCACTATTCATGGTCAATGAATAGTGCATAACACATTGGACTTAAAAAAAAAAAAAGGCCCAAAACACGGACGCAGCCGCACTATCCAAACAGACCTTAACTTTTTAAATTTTTTTAATATATAGAGATATAGAGATAAGGATTATTCTACGGTACTCACTATTTTTTTGGGTAAAGTTTAAATCCAATGCATCTAGTATACTGGACCTGTTAATATAATGACACATATTCAAAAGAAAATACGTGTCGTTATCTCAAAGTCCAGTGCACTCAAACCTCACCCTTTTTTTTAGTGGGATGGTACCCTTTAAATCTTGACCCTATAATTTACATGTCTTAATCTTGACCATTTATTTATTTTTAATGAAAACTAGTTACCGGATAAGCAGGTAATGTATAAAAGCAAAATCACACAGAGAAACAAACAACGGAGTCTTTTCTTTCACCGGTGGCCCAAGAGAGAGAAGGAATCATCACTCTCTCCTTCAAGAACTCTTTCAAACCTGACGACCCAGATTCTGTCTCCACTCTCATGTGAATCTCTATCATTGACCTGTGAGCTTTCTTCAATTCTTTTTACTCTTAATTTTTTTTAGTCTTATTGATCTTATCAATTTGCATTTGATATTGGGTCTTTCTTTTTCTTTTTTCAAGTGCCACTCCGTTTTTGTGGAGTTATTACTGGTAGTCATGAGGAAAGTGTTGAGATTATGAGATTTTTATTAAATATTTGGCAAATTTTGGAACCAGATTCCCACATCTGATTTGTTGGGAACAACGTTTTTGTCACAATGAGTATGATTATTGCTCTCATATTGAAGGATTCCTGAAGTAATTACTCGGTATTAATATCCCAACCATTTTTTATCCTTGATGATATTGGCTCCATTCTTGAGGGTGGAAAAGTTATAACAACCAAATGATATTGTCCTTGACCTTCACTTAGTTATGGCTTTGCATAAGCATAAGTTTGTCCTCAAGATCCCTCCCCCAGTACTTGTGTTTTGCGGTTTCTCTTAAATAGAAAAGTAGATAAGATCTTCCTTGCCTATAATTTGGGTTTTTTGGAGAGATTTGTCTCTAAATCTTTCAGCTGAGTCTTATTCATTTGGAATTTCAATTGTTTGGTCCTTCACAAAGGAAATTGAATCTCTCTATTCGTTGTACAATCTTAATTGCATTACCTAAGAAGTTTTGATTATGACACCCTTTAATAAATTTTAAGTGTGTGTGTTTTGTGTGTGGCAGGGCACAGGTTGTGGGATGGCTACCAATTTGTTCCAAGTAAACACTTTCACACTCCTTTATGTGATAAAATTGCAGGCTGTGAGAAAATTGCAGAGAATTCTATTAACCTTCCCTGAAGTACTCTTGGCTGCTAGTAGAGCTGCCAATTTGTAATCTTACCTATTAGTTTTGACTCCAAGATTTAATTATGCATGCAAAGCCAGCTCAGATAACCACAAGTAATCTATTCTAGTTAATAAACACACACACATGCACATGAGATGCCATAGATGAACTCAATTTATGTAACATCTTACAAGGTCTGATGACTAATTAAAGTACCTAAATACTTTAAGTCAACCAAATTCACGTCAAGATAGGAAAAAGATTGGTTTCCACAAAATTCTTTTCAATGGAAATCTTGGATTAGAACTTAACTTGGTTAAGTGATAGAATCACATCAAAGAACATGGAAAGAATCTAGAAACATACACGTTATCAAGTTGAGTAAATCAGAAATAGCCTTAGTACAGAATAAGGCTATTTCTTGTAGGGACCCTTGTCGATTGGTCATTGGATACTGCATATTCCTTGGTCTGTTTCTTATTTCTTGGAAGATCAAGAAGTAAACAATTGTTTCAGGTTCATCATCGAAGGCAGCCTATAGATCAGTAGTAACTATTTATCATGAGATCACTTGGTTTAAACAACTTCTTTCATACCTCATTACAGATTAATCACATCTTGCAAGAACAAGGTTACCATATAGAATCTTGATAGACTCAAATCTTGTCTTCCATTAGTGCACAAAGCACATAGAGATTGATTATTACAACCTGCTGACTTATTCACCAAATCACTCGGCTAATCACGAGTTGGGTGTAATGAACATACACTCCATCTTGAGGGGTGTGTTAAGGAAAGTTTCTCCACTAATATCACTAGAAGTCAACTACGGAAACCCCCTTCACTGAAATCTCCTCCTTCGATTGTGCTATGGTCATCTAACTCTAAGGACCATATTGAGCATGTACTCACCAATGTAAATTGTAGGAATGTTGGGATTTTATATGAGGAATTCATGTATATAAACACACTTCCTGTAACAGAGCAGCAGTATGTAGAAAAATAACATAAACCATGGAAGTAGACTCTTAAGTGTCAAACCAAGTTAAAGTCAGTATCAAAACTAAACCAGGATCCAATAAGGCCAACCTTTTAGTGATTGAGATGTGACCATGCACCAAAAGACCCCAACAGCCCCCAGAAATTCGTAGCATTTGACTTACCATCAATTTGTTAGGACAAGGATCAATTTGAAGTAAAAGAGTATGCCCTATCATGGTACTGAGTGAGTTCTACTGCAATGTTTATCTTTCAAAACTATTAAATCTATCTATTTCATAAGTAGTACTTCATTTAATATTTAGTAATGTTTGTAACTTCATTTAATATTTAGTAATATTCGTACATAGAATTAAAATTACAAATAGATATTGTCAACAACTTTCTTTATTTTCCTTTAAACTTCATGTTTAGTTACTTAACAAATTTGTGAACTTAAATTCATACATGCTCATTTGTACTAACAAGCACATGAAATACATGTACTATAAAGATTGGAAGATGCCAGATGTATCACTATTTATAAATTTTACAACTATACAAAGAAAACAATAGCATATTCATGCACAAGATCGTGTTATTTATTGTGGTTGGTTAACTTTGATCAGATATGCATCATGCTACTTAGTATATGCAGGCCACACTGTGCCAGAAATTTTCCACACCAGGCTTTGGTGCAGTAGGATTCAGGCTTGCTTTGGTGGAATTTGTGATATCTCTACTAGTATTTTGTGTAGGGACTGAGGTCTTGAGAAGAAAGGTGCATGATCAGAACCTTTGAGCCAAAAAACCTGTTCTGGGGGATTTGTATTTATCATGTTCTCCTGCAGAGCAACTGGTATGGCACAATCTTCATGAGTTCCGATATAGAATCGCCGGACAGAGCCATAATTCACATCAGAAAGTGAGAGTTTCTCAATAACCGGTGAAAAAGGGATTGGCCTCATTGAAACTAATGACAATGCAACATCCTGGACATGGAGAATAAAAACTTAATCTCCAGCATTGTATTGATATCACACTCTTAAATTAGACCTGGTCCAAGAATGTTTAATTCAAGCAGTAATGGCAATATTATAAAGATACCTTAGCAGGACTTTGATTGAACAAGAATTCTTTCACCAATTCTTTGTCAAGTTCTATAGCTGTTGGAGGTTGATCTTTCCCATTGGTGTACAAAAATATCTGAGCTTGTTGCATCAGATCATTTGAACCTGTCTGTTATAGCATAGATTACCAGTTTTAGGAAGAAGCCAGTTACATAAATCTCGTGCTAGAAAATAATCTTTGGAACATTGGACTTCAGAGCTTCCTTCATACTTAATTAAATCCTATGCAGCGAGTTTGATATAAAAAATGTCAAGGATTGAAACTTAACAAACAATATTCAAGAGCCTTCTCAAAAACAAAAAAAAAAAAAAAACAATATTCAAGAGTGTATTTCATAAAAATGAGGCATCTAAGTATATACAGATCTAAAATAATTAAGGTTAGGTATATCCTCTCCATTTCACTAGAAATGGAGGAAGTACATTCCACAATTAAGATTTCATCACTTGGATCTAATAGTGTCTAGAGTGCTATGTAATTTGAAATTTTAAATAGTGTGACATTAGATACACCTTTATGCTTTTAACATTTAATCTGAACTATGAAATGGATCATTTCAAATGAAGAGGACCATTTTACAGATTAAGGAGGCATATAAACCAAAACTCACTTGGAAAATAAAACGAGGTTTCCCTTGTTACAGTTATGATTTATGAATGAAAACAAAGGTGCATGAGTTCAGTATTATTCTATCTTTTCTTTCCCACTTTTTGAGTCCAAGAAATTATAGAGTGAAGAACAACCTGTTGGGAAAACATATCAAGGGAACTCTGCCCACTACTCAACATTGCTGCAGCTATAAAAATTGCTTTTGAGATTTTAGATGGAAACAACTCCATTACATATGAAATAGAAGCACCACCAAAATCATGTCCCACCAAAATCACCTGCATTTAAAAGAAAAATTTTAGCTCTAGTACATCTAAATGGAAAAATTTACCAACATTACTGCTACTGATATGGATAAAAATGGCATAAAGATGTTAAAATTGACATATTGTGGATAAACATATGTCAATGCTGAATTTAGTTTCAATTATTTCCCCCATAAAGCTTGTAAGTTTCTTATTTTTATAGAGGCAGGTGAATTTTACCAGAATATTTTGTCCACCTGAATATATATATATATATATATATATATATACATACATGAATTTACAAATAGAGAATAAATAAAATATAGTTATACTAAACTAAATGATATCCCGCGTGATGCGCGGACTACTTTACAATTTCATTTGAAATCATTTTTATGTATATTAAAATCTACATATAATAATACTTGATACTTATTTTGTTGTATAATATTTATGTTTGCCCACAATATTGTTAAATACTTTGAAACTTGATTTTTTTTTTTTAAATTCATATATTTTTAAAAATTGTATAACATTGTAAGATTATAATATATTATAATATTTACCATTAAAATTAGATTTTATTTTTCAAACTGATTAAATGATTTTGAAATCTACAAATAAGAATTCAAAATATAAAATACTTGTATATCCTAAAATTATATAAATTTAAGCAACCACCAAACACTTTCTCAATCACTCTATTCTCATAACCAAATATGGAGACCTTTATCATAAACACCCAATTAATTATCTCAATAGAATTAAGGAAATCATTTGTAAGTATCAACATAAAAAGAACATGATTAAATAAAGAGAAATTTGCTAAAAACATATTCATTATCAAAATTCAATTGAATTTAGTCAGGCTTCTGTATCCTTTAAAAAAAATTGAAAAATACTTTTAATTTACCATTGAATTTTGTTTTTACCACTATGGCTACATACAAAGAAACCTACAAATTATGAATTCTAACACAAAATTAAAAAAAAAAAAAAAGAAAAAAAGAAAAAAAAAAAAAAAGAAAAAAAAAAAAGCTAACTTCATAAATAGTCAATTAGAATGTTTCTTTTTCTTTTTCTTTAGTTCTATACTAAAATACATTTATAACTTTCCCAAACCAAAATCTCAAACACCTAAAGACTCCAAGCGAATCATAAGCTTCACAAAATCTACAATGTCTGACTTCAACATCAAAATCATAAGCTACCGTCATAGAATAAAAAACGCAAACCCCCTTCCTTGGTCATAGCCTACTCATATGGGTTACAATCAAATGATATTGCAACGTTGGAGTTATGTAGGTGTCATTGAAAGGTTAAAACGCAATGACATCATTTTTTTCTAAGTGTATTTGAGATAAGATGATATGAAAGACTATGGACATGTGCATATAAAAGAGTAAAAGTGAAAATGATGAATGGAAATGCAAAGAGTTTTTTGTGTGTGTGTGAGAGATGGAAGGTCTTAAGACATTGAACCAAATGAAATAAATAGTAATCTTAAAACATTGAATACAAAATGTAACAAAAATTAGTCCTGAAACATTGAACCAAAAGAAATAAAGAGTCTCCACTTTTAAATTTGTTTTTATCTCTAATATGGCTTAAGGGTATCATCCCTCTTCTGTATTAGTTATCTCTGTATAATATAACACCATTATGAGGGTCTTATCCTTATAAATTGCAACTGAGAATAACAAACCAACTAACCAAGACCAACTAATCAAAGGCATTGGCAATTTTTTTTAATACCTTATAAGCATATATGAATGTCAAAAAATAATAGTGCACTGTAATTTCACATTATTATTCTAGCATAGATTCAAAGAGAGAGAGAGCAAAAAACCTTTTCTCCATCTCCAAGTTTCTTTAGCATATCAGTAAGTGGCTTTACGTATTGTGCAAGACTCGTAATGCTGTTTGTATCAAATGTATGAATTCCAGAACCTGCTAAGTCAACTGCATCAACTCTATATCCACTTTCTTCCAATAGTGTGATTGTTTTATACCAACACCAAGCACCAAAGCCACCTCCGTGAACAAGAACAAAGTGTATGGTTTCCAGGCCATCAGTATTTAGATCCTAAGGAATGGAAATTAACAAAATAAGATGTTGGATGATATATAATTGGAAGAATATACTTTTACTGGATGACATATATATAACCATCATTCTTTCCATCTCCTAATGAACAGCGCTGTAAAAAATACAAAATCAAGTGATTGTATGCAAGTGTTTGAACAGCATTTTGAGTTAAGATCAATTAACGCATGTATGATAGGCAATTATAAGAAATAGATAACATCAATTTTCCACAAACTCAAGTAAAATGCATCCACTCCACACTGCCTAACTTGTCCCATTATCCCTACTCCATATTCAGTCCACACTTGAAGCCTACATTCAATTGCATACCTTCTAGGTACTGTCTTTTAGTCTCATTTGGTTGTAATCCAAAGATTAGTCTTTATTTATATATATATATATATATTGTAGTAAGATGTCACAAGCATTCAAATTGCTGAAAAGGTAATTTTTTGATGGTAAAAAGTAATAACCAAGCAACAAAGAAATGTTGCCAAGAAAAAATTACAGCTTCATCCAACTTGCATTCCACTAGAGCATCAATGAAAAATAGTAAATTTAACCGACAGACCAAGAATTGCTCCAAGATCAATTTTATTCCTCTTGGGTTCATGCTGTTCAACTAATGCGTGCTCGGTAAATAATTTTATTTTTATTATTATTATTTTTTTTTTCTCTGTCTGTCTGCAGTATGCATGGTAAAAAAAAGTCTGACATTTGGTAGAACACTTGATTAGGGACACAACCTTTTTTTTTCATAATTTTGCTATGGTGGTAAATTATGACAAGAGAAAGTAACATTACTTTCACATAGATTCACTATTTATAACACTTTTATTATATCCCGAAACCTATTGAATATGTGTTGCTTAGATTAATCTCAGCCTCTAGATTCCCCTACAATGGGCAAGAGTGGTAATATTGGTAGACTTGTCTCGTTTGGCTAGAGTCAGAAGAAATTAGCTTCCTTCAATGTGGCATGAAGGTCATGTAACTTAAGGCAAAAGCACAACAAAGATATTGGAATTGACATTTCCATTTTGAGTCTTCGAATTGTTGAGGTCACAAACTAGTTGCGACTCTTTAACCTACAAGTTAGACCACAACAATGGAAATCATTGATGTTTCCAGCCATCATTTATGAAAATCTTTTGTGAACGTTTGATGTTTGACCAAACCCACTGAATTTTATGGTTTGAGTTGAAATCTAACAAGCCCATGCATGATACAATGTGTAGTCCTATGACAAATGAGAACTCTTTGCTTAAAATACTCATAAAAACGTGATGTAATCTAATATCATAGTATATATTAATCCTTTAGAATAAGATATCTTTATCTATGGCTAAAAAACAAACTTTCCAATATATTTTACAAAGGCCAAGAGGTCGCTCCTTGAACTGGTCCGTGTGCTGTTGTACAGATTGACCAACTCATTCAAAGACTATTGAGTGGGGAAAAATACTACAACAACAACAATAAAAAACAAACTCAAATTCCTATCCTTTGCTAGAATAGGTTTGACTTGCCTTACGTCCAATGCTCTAATGCTCTATGTACCTAGATGCAAAATGGGCACAACATATATCTTAAAAATGCCACATGTCAGCCCGATATTTCATCTAGAGCACAGAATATAAGTCTTGTCCTACTAGAATAATGGTTAAATGACCATTTACACTCTATCTCATGTCATAAAAAGTTAAAAATGATAAAATTAATATTCAACTCTTTTAAGTCCATGTAGAGTACATTAGGTTTTATAATTAATTTCAAGCATGTTGTATTAATCAAATAATCATAAACAATGTTATCTTCTCTAAGGAAAATTAATTCAAAGCAACTATATTTACTATATGTTTTAAAGAGAAACTTATATACTGTACGGTAAAAAATTCTATATAAGTATTAGCATATTAGAAAAAACAGTTAAATACTTATATTTATGATTTACCAGTTCATAATAGCTAGGTGGTGGTTTATCAATTATCATCCACTAGCTTTACATTTATTTGTAAAAAATAAAAATAATTAAACAAAATTGATAGTAGTTCAATTCACGAAAAGGAGGGGGAAGAAGAACAAGAAGAAATAAAACTATATTGATGAAAATCTAGACTATACGAAATCAGTTTTCACTTGGGAATACTTATGTTTTTTAGTAAAAGAAGTATAAAACTATGACACAATTAATCATCCAAAAACCATAGAATCCTCATTATTCCATTCATGAATCAACTTTGAATAGCTCAAAACAAGAATTATAAACACATATTCTCCAGCAAATGAACTCAAGAATCACTAAAAACAAAAAAGAAACAAAGTCAAACCTTGTTAACAGGCTGAAGAGGCTGAATGGGAGAATGATCAGTACGTGACCTCTGCCTAGAACTTGAACTCTTTGGAAGCTTTTTAGGAGCAGGTGTAGATGGGTACACCACAGAAGTGGATCTGTTAAGGTTAAGGGGTAGAGAACCGTTCTGCTGATGCTGGTGGAAGAGGAAAGCTGCAGCAAGAGCCTGTTGGTGAATGAGAGCATCATCAAACTCAAGCTTCTCATCCTTTTTCTTAGTCCTTTTGGTTGAAGAAGAGTTTGGTAAACGTTTTGAGGGATTTTTTGTGAAGGTTACCCCCTTGGGAGTGAAACATGCCCATGAGTTTCCCATTTGCTATGCTAATGCATGCAAGTCAGAAAAAGAGGCTCATATGATACCTATGTGAATGGAAAGTCTATGCTAGGGGTTTGGACTTTGAAAATGCTAGCTAAGGCTATTTAATTTGGTTTGTGCTAGAAGAATTTTATGCTTATACGTGTGAGCTCCCAATTTAGTATTACCCCTAGTTTATAATGTCTACTTGTGAGCTCTAAGTTTCCTCCTAAATAGGAAACTTCTAATACTAAAGTACAAAGTGGTGTGTATGTTAGCATTGATCAATACAGTACACTAGAGACAATTAAGTTGAATACATGGTTCAAGCATGTGTTAGTTTGAATTTAATTAAGAGCTGAACCTACATAACTAACTTTGTTACAAAAGATTGTGGAGAGAAGATGCATATGTTACATTCTAAGTTACATATAAAGATATATTTTAATGTTATTTTCATTCCCATTTATTAATTAAACTAGTAATGGGACCGCACGATGCGTAAATAATGTTGTAAGCTCGTATGTGAGAAGGTTATATAAAATATTCAAAATATTTTTAAGTAATAACATCAAGTAATGTTGCGATAACTTGAAGAGATTTTTGTTAAATTAATGATGTAATATAAAATTAAGGTGATGAAGAATTTAGACTATAGGGTAAATTAGAAATGAATTATTATGTGGTGTACTAAGTTGATTTTTTGTTTAATCATAATTTTTTTTAAATATTATATTAATTTTTAGTTGTCTTATAGAAATATCAAAGAAAATTTATGATGTCTCATTTATGCTATTGAATTATGATAGTGGTAGGTTAAACACTGCGTGAAAATAATAATATCATACTAATAGAATTTTATTATAATCCAAAATATGTAAAGAATGTGAGATGGAAAGCTAATTGAAAAATTACTCTAACAAAGCACCACAAAGTAGAACAACATGTTCTCTCACACGAGGTTTTTGTTTAGTTATATAAAATTAAAAAGAACTCATATATATATATATATATAAAGGGTTATACTAACGAGTGTCCTTAGGGCATTGGTTAAGGGTTATGTTAACAAGTGCCCTTAGAGCATTAGTTAACAATCTAGTTAAAGAAAGTTTTTATGAGAAAAAAAAAAATTAATATTTTGACAGCTTTTTTCATTCCCCATAAAAGTGATGTCAAAACTTTCCTAAAATAGATTGTTAACAAATGCCCTAAGAGCACTCGTTAACATTTTCCATATAAAAACTAGTGCACACTTATAGATAATTAATATGTGTATTTACTCCATTGATACATTTAATAAACTAAAAATTTGACATAAATGCAAGCTTTGATGAGTGGAAGCCTAAATGAGAGAGTTTATACGCACGCTTATAGATAATTAATATATGTAATTATTCCATTGACACATTTAATAAACTAAAAATTTTATATAAATGCAAACTTTAGTGAGTGTAAGCCTAAATGAGAGAGTTTTAAGAAATGTGCCACTTGGCAAAACCTTATGCTCTCACACATGAGGTCTCCATAATGTTGTAAGCTGTTATGTCAAAAGTTTATATAGAATGTTTAAAATATTTTAAAGTAACAACATGAAGTAATATTGTAATAACATAAAGAGGTTTTTGTTAAATTAATAATGTAATACAAAATTAAGGGGATGAAGAATTTAGACTATAGAGAAAATGTTACATAAATTAGAAATTAGTTATTATGTGTTGTAATATCTTCTAAAAACAATGTGATGTAATAAGTTGATTGTTTGTTTAATCTTCTTTTCTCTTTTTTTTTGCTGAAATTCTTAATCATAATTTTTGTTTCTTCATTGGCTTGGAGTTAGCATAAAAAAATTTGTAATCTCATGTTAATGTTTAGCTGGCTTATGGAAATATCATCCATAATTTATGATGTCAAGTTTATGTTATTGAAATATGATAGTTAGGTTAAACACTCAGTGAAAATAGTAATATCCTGTTAATAAAATTTTATTTAAATCCAAAATATGTACAGAATTTGAGGTGAAAATCTAAATGAAAAATTAGTCTAACAAAGCGCCTCATGAAAGAACCGCATGATCTCTCATATGAGGTTTTTGCTTTCCTATATACTTTTTATTTAAAAAAAAAACTTATAAAATAATTTCAAATATAAAATACTTATATAAATATATATATATATATATATATATATAATTAGTGCATACCTATAGGTAGTTAATGTGTATTTACTCCATTGACACATTTAATGAACTAAAAGTTTTATATAAATACAAATTTTGATGAGATGAAAGCCTAAATGAGAGCCTCAAGAAATGTGATACTTGGCAAAACCTCATGTTCTCCCACATGGATGAGGTATTTGGTATCAAATTATATGATGTCAATTGATGATGCCGAAAATCGTCAGTAAGTCACACAGTCCTCACGTGCTCGAGACAACACCTGCAAAATAAAAACAAAAAAAACCTTGTAGATGATACCGGTATGGTATCGGCCAAATACCCTCCGAAGTCAAGTTAGAGAACTGGGAAAATTATGTGTACCTCGATTTGTGAGGGTTTTGGGGTTTTTATAGTAGTGTAGAGTTGACATTTGTTTCTTGGCTGAGAGGATCTTTCCTTGTGGGGAAGATCCTTATTAATGTGCGTATTTTACAAGATCCTTTCCTTATAATGGTTTTCTTCATTAGGGTTAACCATGAGGCGCAAGATATTTCCTTACATATTTATTCGTGGGCCCCAAGTAAAAACCATGTTGGAACTGTCAAGAGACCTTTTACTACCGCCAGCTTTCCATTACGTCAAGGTGGTCTGGTCGTCAAGTAGAAAGTCGTCAGCTTGAGGGCAGAGTCATCATCTTCAGTATAGTAAAGCTGATGGGTCCAAGACTGGTATCTTTATAAAATTACCCTTATCAGTTGCCCCCTACTCCATGGTCCCGTCAGCATCAGCTAACAAGTTATGGAGTTTGAGTTTAGGTTATGGATTTTTTTTTTTTTTTGAGGAAGAAGGAAGGGGGTATTTATTGATGATTCCTAGAGCAGCCAATATTAAATGCCAAAATACGTGGCATAATCCAGTTGGCCTCATTTCTAAACAAGGGCGTCGCTTTGTCTCCCGTGCACCCTTCTTCCAATATATATCTCACCTCCTCCCTCATTTCTCCTATTTCATCATTTCTGATCATCAGAGAGAAAGCTCGTCACTTTGAGAACTTTGCTCACGTCATCTTGCTAACCTTGTTGCCTTTGTTGCCATCATTTTGCTAAGACCATCACTTCTCAAGGTACTGTTTGCTAACTTCGTAAGTTACCTTTTCTTTTATTTTATTCTATCTTTTACTTTCATTTTTTTCAAGTTGATCGTTTAACTCTTTAGAGAGGTCGTCAACTTAGGTTCTTAGAATACCTCTGTCGCTTATAGGTGAGTAAATGTCTAGAGAAGCGATGAGTGAGCAGTCGTCAGTCTGTGAGGGAGTAAGCTACAACAAGGTCTTCCAGTCAAGACATAAGCCCGAGGAGGGCCTTTCCTGGTTTTTAAAGAGGGAAACGTCAACCCATTCTCTTGACGAGGAAGTGGAAAGTTGTGATGGAGAGGAAGTTGAGGAAGAGGAGGTAGATGAAGGTGATGAGGGAGAAAAGGGAGAGGATGACGGGGACGAGGGTGAAGTTGATGAGAGAACCCCTGAAGGTGGAAGTTCAGGAAGCCCTGGGGATGAGCACACTCGTCCATTTATCCTTCCCAAAATATGGACCGTTAATGACTTCAAGCCAACAATGACGACTAACATTTTTAAGAATCTAAGGGATCGTTACCAAATTCCTGACCATATCCCAATCTGTCTTCTTAGGAAATTTAAGAAGTGCTACTCAGGGAAGACTGCGGACGTCGGCATATACGATGTCATGTTCACAGCAACACTAAGATTGCCATTGACAGCATTGCATCGTCAGTTGGCTAATTTTCTTGGATCGTCCGTTAGCCAGATTGCTCCAAATGCTTGGAGGATCATCATAGGAGCTGAGATTTTGTGGGGTCGTCTAAGTGGTGGGAATCATCAACTTTCATTGGACGAGTTTTTTATTGCTACAAACCTCAGCACATCATCTCGTCCCAAGGAATATACCACTTTGCTATACGGAAGAAAGAGCTTAGGCTCGTATCAGATATGCCCGACTCAAATAGGAACTGGAAAGGTAGATACTTCTTTGTTCAGGGGACGGACTAGGTATGCCATCCAGAGGAGTGGGCTACAATGCCCCATGGTTTTGACAATACTTGGGGTATTGTCAAAGATTCAGGTTTAGCACCGTTAGTTTTTGCTTTAACTTTTTCCATTATTTGTCAAGTGTTTTAATGTCACCATTTTCCTTTTTCAGCCAGTGTTCGTCCGAACATAACTGACGAGCAAGAGGCTTTCATTTGTCGAGTTCTTGAAATCCCGTTTGAGCAACGGAAGTGTAGGGATTTGAACACCCTTGATACGTTGCACGCATATTGTGGGGGTCTAGAGCCGACTCCTGCAACACGTAGATTAAATACTTACTCTCGTCGGCGTAAGTTATTACTTATTTCTTTCTGTCGTTTTTTCTTTTTTTCGTCTTTGTCTTACTCCCGTCACTTGTCCTTGTAGAAATGGAGGCAGCTAGATAGAGGGCATTGGTGAGGGCGGCGGCGGTGCGCAAGAAAGTGGAGAAGGAAAAGGAAGGGGCGTCCTCATCAGCCCCTAAGGTCATCGGAAATGGGGCACCAAAAAGGAAGCTAACGGGAAGGACAACCGCCCTTCCAAGAAAGTATCAGTCACCCCTGGGGAGAAGCATCCTAAGAAGCCGTCGCCTCCCAAGCCAGGTCATGGGGCAGGCAAAGGCTTGATGACATCGTCAAGCCCCGTCATTGAGGGAGCTCGTCTTATTCTCACGCACAAAAGGTACGCCGTCGAGATGGTAGAATCAATCATCAACAGACGAACGTGGACCCTTGCGCCAAGCAGGAGACAGAGGACCTGGGAGTGTCGGGTCTTTTTGATATCTCTAGGGTATGTCCTTTCAAACTTTACTTTATTGTTTGTTCATAAGTTGACGGTTGCATTCCA
Source organism: Quercus rubra (assembly GCA_035136125.1). NCBI lineage: Eukaryota > Viridiplantae > Streptophyta > Magnoliopsida > Fagales > Fagaceae > Quercus > Quercus rubra. The sequence continues at coordinate 55,770,687 of CM068733.1, forward strand.
TTTTTAGGCACTGGTGCGCATGAAGGCACTCCAAGACAAAACTGTTGTTAAGGAAGGGGTGATCAGCAGTCTACATAAGTGCAACGAGATCCTGACCAATGAACAGGCGCAGTACAAGGACGCCCTTCGTACCTTAAATAAGGAGGTGACGAAGTTGAAAGAAAAGTTGAAGGAGGAGGCCAGTCAGAGGAAAAAGGAGTAAGAAGCAAAGGCAACGGTGGAAAAGGAGCCGATAGTCCTTCTTGGGCAGGTGGAGACGGCCAAGGCTAACACCGTGAAAGAATTTAAGGCTTCACAACCTCTCATTGACTCCTGCGTCGTCTTCTATGGTGATGGGTTTGAGAATTGCCTTAAACAGGTCAAGTTTGTCTACCTATACTTGGATTTATCCAAGGTCACCATGGATGACCCCTTGCCATCAACTCCTGTTGGTGACACTATCTTTGAGGAAACCGACGACTCCACAAAATCGAAGCCTAATCCAAAAGATGATAGTGTCATCCTTGCTCAACCTGCTGCGGACCCTCTTGTCACCCCTTTGGTCCCGTCCACTGAGCCTCTGAATGTTGAAAGCCCCCTTGCCCAGGATGTTCAGGATCTTCCTCCCAAAGGCGACGAGAACCCTCAAGACGCCTCGACCTCCTTAACTTAGCTTTTTATTTTTAATGATTATTCTATTGTATATTTAGTCTAATTTCCAGAAAATGTTAAATGCCCCTTTGTTTTTTGGGCCTTATTTGTAAAGACCTTACTTTATGTATGGTATACTTTTTACATTTGTCACTTTTTAGCATGTGTTGATCTTTATGTATTGATATATGGTTGCCCATTATTTGTGTCTATATGTGAGAGGACTTAGGATGAATCCGTCTTCTTGGTTGGACTCGCCCATCTTTAGCCATGACAAAAAACTCGTATTGTTTAAGGAAAAAATAAGAAACTCGTCCACTTGGACTTTAATAAATTGAGGCGTCAGACTTAATAATCTTAACAATGAACTTGTCCACTGGTGGATTCTTGCAATAAACTCATCCACTTTGGGGCTTAATAATTTTCACACACCCCAAAGGGACGAACTTGTCCTCTTTTGGACTTAATAATGAACTTGTCTATTTGTAGACATGTTAGTTTTAAGGCATTCTCATGGGATACTCGTCCACTTGTAGATCTAATAATGAACTCGTCTACTTGTGGACTTGACATTTTTAAGGCATCCTCATAGGATGAACTCGTACACTTGTGGACTTAATAATGAACTCGTCCACTTGTGGAAGATGAACTCGTCCACTTGTGGAGGATGAACTCATCCACTTGTGGACTTAATCATGAACTCGTTCACTTGTGGACTTGATCACAAAAGCAGTTTAGTGGAGACGAATATGTACACATGTCATATCTGAATAACTCCTCTTATTATGATAAACATGTGCATAAGTAAAAAATAGTTCTTAAAAAGGATAAAAAAAAACCTGCTCTTTGGGCTTAAAAAGTACTGTAAGCAAAATTTAACTAAAAGAAATAAACTGGAAATGAGGAGTGTCGCTTTTCTTGCTGTCCTGTATTGGTAATATATCCCGAGATGCTCGGTGTTCCATGGATGGTGCAACTTCTATCTGTCTAGCGTCTCCAGGTGATAGGTGCATTTCCTCTGCCATGACATGCTTCTGTGGGGTCCCTCCTAGTTAGGGTCGAGCTTTCCTTTGGTAGGGTCTCTAGCGGTGCCCATTACCTTTCTTAAGACGAGGTCTCCAACCTGGAAGTCTCTATACTTGATTTTGGAGTTGTAATGCTTAGCCATGAGGTCCTGGTATCGTGCGAGTCTTTGTTCAGCTATCGCCCTAACTTTGTCCACTAGATCGAGCTATAGATGCATGAAATCATCGTTCCTTCTTGCATTATAATTGTCCACCTTGTAGCTTGTGAGTCTGACCTCAATTGGGATAACTGCCTCGCTCCCGTAAGCTAGCCAAAACAGTGTCTCCCATATGGGTGTTCTGGATGTTGTTCTATACGCCCGTAGTACGCTTGGCAGCTCTTCAGGCCATATACCCTTTGCCCTTTCGAGCCGAGTCTTGATGATTTTAAGCAAGGATTGATTCGTGACCTCAACCTGCCCGTTGGCTTGAGGGTGGGTGGGAGGGAATAGTGGTTCTTGATTCCTAACTGTAAGCAAAAATCTCTGAAGGAGTCGTTGTCGAACTGTTTCCCGTTATCTGAGACCAAGACTCTGAGGATCCCATACATGTAGACAATGTTTTTTCAAACGAAACTTCTCACATTCTTCTCCGTGATGGAAGCCAAGACTTCTAGTTCTACCCATTTAGTGAAATAGTCTATGCCGACTATAAGGAACTTCAGCTGTCGCATTGTTATTGAGAATGGGCCCATGATGTTTAGTCCCCACTGAGCAAATGGCCATGGGGCTATTATTAGAGCCAATTCTTCTGTCGGCTGTCTGATGACGTTGCTGAACCTTTGACATTTGTCACAGGCTTTGACATAAGTCTGGGCATCCTTCCGCATAGTGGGCCAGTAGTATCCAGCTCTAATTAGTTTATATACCAACGACCACGACCCTGAATGGTTCCCATAAATCCTTTCATAGACTTCTTTCATGACATAGTAATTCGCTTCTTCAAGGCTTAAGCATCTTAGGTATGGGCAGGAGAAGTCTCTCTTATATAAGTAGGAGACTAATGGCGTGTTGCTTGGACCTTCAGCTTCCTTGCGGCTTCATTACAGTCTAGTAATGCGTCGTTTTTTAAGTAGGAGACTAATGGCGTGGTCCAAATGCTTTTATAACCTATCTCCCGCACATCGATGAGATCTATTAATGGTGAAAACTGAACAAAGGAAAGTACTTTGTCAAGGATGATCATGTGCTCTGCTGATGCAGCCTTGGCAAGACAGTCGGCTTACTCGTTCTCTCCTATAGGGATTCGAACAATCTTGGCTTATAGGCCGTCCACCCTTCTCTGTACTAGCTCCAGTACTTCTTCATCTTTTCACCCTTACATTGGTAATCACCATTAATTTGATTTGTGACGACCTGGGAGTCACAATGAATAACCACACTTGCGGCCCCTGCCATTTTAACAAGATCTAATCCTGCTACTAGAGCTTCATACTCTGCTTCATTATTGGTTGTAGGGAAGTCAAGACGAACGATGCATTCGATCTTGTCCCCTTTTAGAGAATAAAGTACAATGCCCGCTCCACCAACCTGCCTGTTGGATGATCCATCTATGTGTATACTCCACTGAAGATACTCTTCTACCTCCTGGCCTTCCACATGAATTCCACAATGAAGTCAGCAACCACTTGCCCCTTAATGGAAGTGCACGAGCGGTACTGTATGTCGAACTCACTCAATTTTATTGCCCATAACGCCATTCGTCCGGCAGCTTCAGGATTGCTTACCGCTCGTCGCAAGAGCTTGTCAGTCAGGATGATCACCATATGGGCTTGGAAGTATGGCTTGAGCTTGCAGGCTGCTATAACTAAAGCGAAGGCGAGCTTTTCCATCGGTGGGTATCTCTCCTCTGCACCACGAAGTGCCCGGCTGGTGTAATACACAGATTTTTGCACCTAGTTTTCTTCCCTGATCAAGGTTACACTAACAGCAGCCGGGGATACAGCCAAGTAGAGGAACAATTCTTCCTCTGGTTTTAAAGGTCTCAACAACGGTGGGGAAGAGAGCTAGGCCTTCAAATCCTCGAATACTTGCTGACATTTGGTCGTCCACTCAAAAGATTTCTTCAGCGTGCAAAAGAAAGGTAAACATTTATCCATCACTCTTGACATGAACCTGTTCAGCACGACTACTTTGCCATTGAGGCTTTGTACTTCTTTCACGTTCTTTAGGGGTGCCATCTCTATTATGGCTCGGATCTTGTTTGGGTTGGCTTCGATACCTCTCTAAGACACCATGAATCCTAGGAACTTTCCTACCGTCACCCCGAATGCATACTTGCCTAGATTAAGCTTCATGTTGTAAGAGCGAAGGGTGTCAAAGGTTTCCCTGAGATCATCTAAATGATCTCCCTCCCTTCGGCTTTTTACCATCATGTCGTCAACATAGACTTGGACATTTCTCCCAATCTACTGTGTGAACATCTTATTCATGAGCCTCTGATATGTAACACTCGCATTTCTTAGGCCCAAAGGCATTACTTTGTAGCAAAAGAGGCCCTGGCTGGTAACGAACGAAGTCTTCTCTTGATCCGCTTCATCCATTTTGATATGGTTATAACCTAAAAAAACGTCCATGAAGCTCAGTAACTGGTGTTGAGCCGTAGAGTCAACTAGGACGTCGACCCGTGGTAAGGGGTAGCTATCTTTAGGACGTGCTTTATTCAGGTCTGTAAGGTCCACACACATCCTTCATTTCCTGTTGGCTTTCTTAACCATCATGATGTTTGCCAACTAGTCGGGGTAGTAAACTTCCCTAATGAAGCCCGCCTTTTGTAACTTGCGGACTTCTTTCGCTATAGCTCGATCTCGTTCTAGGCTGAACACCCGCTTCTTCTGACGGATGGGTGGAAAGGTAGGCAACACATTCAACCTGTGCACTATGACCAAAGGGCCAATTCCTGGCATGTCTTCATGGCTCCAGGCAAATACATCCTAATTCTCTTTGAAAAAAGTTGTGAGTGCTTGGCGAACCATCTAGCTGGCGAGGGTGCCAATCCTGGTTGTTCGATTTGGCTTGGAGTCATCGAAAGATATCTCTTTAAGCCTTTCAATGGGTTCTGCCACTGTCTATTATTCTTCTATGTTCATTTTCTGTAAGTGATCGTCCATCTCCAACATTGCTATGTAACACTCGCGTACAACCACTTGATCTCCACGTATTTCTCCTACTCCGTATTCGATGGGGAATTTGATCATCAGGTGGTAGGTCGAAGTTACGGTCTTCCACGAGTTGAGGGTAGGTCGTTTGAGGATGGCATTATACACGGACAAGCAGTCGACGACAAGGAACATAACGTCTTTAGTGATTTTCCAAGGATAATCACCAATCGTAACGGGCAACGTGACTACGCAGAGGGGGTATTCTTTAGTTACTCTGAATCAGACAAGGGAGGCGTTGGTCGGGACTAGCTGTTCTTTGTTAATTCTCATTTGCTGGAATGCCGAGTAGTAATGGATGTCAGCAGAGCTTCCATTGTCAATTAGGACCTAGTGTGTGTTGTAGTCCCCTACCCGTATACTGACGACAAGTGCATCGTCATGCGGGTGGTGGAGATGTCGAACATCTTCTTCTGAGAATTCTATGATAGGGTTGTCGACTCGCGCAATTTTTGGAATGAAGCCCGTTAGCTGGACATTCTAAACCATCCTAAGGTAAGTCTTACAGGCCTTTTTAGACGAACCAGTGGTCGTCGTGCCTCCCATAATCATTCTTATATCTCCTATGGGCGGCCTAAGACGCTTATTCTCTCGTCGGGGAACCTGCTCTTGAGGTGGGTTTGCTCTTTCCTTATTGACGAACATCTGCAACTTTCCTTGCCTGATGAGAGTTTCAATTTGTTGCTTCAAGTCATAGCAGTCGGCTATGTCATGATCGTGGTCACGGTGGAAGTAGCAATACTTGTCTCTAGACCTCTTATTAGGATCTCCCTTTAGCTTGCCAGGAAATATCAGGGCTCCTTCGTCGTTGATTTGCATCAAGACTTAGTCAATCGGGGCAGTCAGCGAGGTGAAGCTTGTGAACTTCCCTATGGGGGGCTTGGAGCGCCTATCCTCCCATCGTTCTTTGGTCCTAACCATCTTCCGCCCCCTATCCTGTAATACGTCTTCCTGTCTTTCCCTCTTCTTGGGCTTCTCTTCTCGAGCCAGCAATGCATCTTTCGCGTTCATGTACTTAGTCGCCCTATAAAGCACATCTGACATGGTCTTTGGGTCGTTCTTATATAGAGAAAATAGAAACTTATCTTTCCATAGCCCATTCGTGAATATAACCACGAGTATCTTGTCTTTAGCTTCGTCAATCGAGAGGGCCTCCTTGTTAAAATGGGTTATGTAAGATCTCAGCGTCTCGTCCTCCCGTTGCCTAATGTTCATCAAGCATGCAATGGACTTCTTATACCTATGTCCCTCAATGAAGTGTGAAGCGAACTGGGCGCTTAACTCCTTGAAGGTACTAATGGAGTTGGGCATCAACCTGCTAAACCAAATCCTTATGAGTCTCTTTAGCGTAGTAAGGAAGGCCTTGAACATTATCTCATCCGCCACTCCTTGCAAGTGCATCAGGGTCTTGAAAAACTCCAAATGGTATAGGGGGTCCTTAAATCCGACGTAGGTCTCCAACTGTGGCATACAAAACTTTGGTGGAAGGGGAAATGAAGTGACGGGTACTGTGAATAGTGAATCAGTTCGATGGACCAGGTCATCAAGGTTGCTAGACACCCATCCTCTGAGGGCATTCACCATGAAGTCCATCCATTCCTTCATCATCTACATCTCTGCGACTATGTGAGATAGAGCGGAATCTGCAGCGAATGGATGGCCTGTGTCCTGTCGCTCTGGTCTGCTTGGGGCATTACTACCTTCAGGCCCTTCTTAGTCCCTTCTCTCCGCGCTGGTGGCTTCTTGGTCCTCCTCCTGAGTGTTTATCATGGTTTTGCTTGGTAAGACATTCCACGGCAGCAACGAAGGTTTGAACCTGTCTCTTGAGGGCGGTGGTGTGTGGCTCGTCTCCTTGAATATTGTTGGTGGTCACCATCGAGCGAGTAAACACTATACAACTCTTTGTTCGGGAAATGATAGTATGGCTTTACAAGTCAAAATTTCCCACAGACGGTGCCAACTGATAATGCCGAAAATCGTCAATAAGTCACACAGTCCTCACGTGCTTGAGACAACACTTGCAAAACAAAAACAAAGAAGACCTTGTAAAGGATACTGATGGGATATTGGCCAAATACCCTCTGAAAGTCAAGTTAGAGAACTTTCACACTCTAAAGTGTCAGACCTACGGAAATTATGCGTACCTCAGTTTGTGAGGGCTTTGAGGTTTTTATAGTAGTGTAGAGTTGACATTTGTTTCTTGGCGGAAAATGTTTTTCCTTGTGGGGAAGATCCTTGTTAATGTGCGCATTTTGTGGGATCCTTTCCTTATAATGGTTTTCTTCATTAGGGTTAACCGTGAGGTGCAAGATATTTCATTATGTATTTATTCGTGGGGCCCAAGCAAAAACCATGTTGGAACCATCAAGAGACCTTTTACTACCGTCAACTTCTTTCCATCAGCTTTCCATTACATCAAGGTGGTCTAGTCGACAAACAGAAAATCGTCGGCTTGAGGGCAAAGTCATTGTCCTCGATATAGTAAAGCTAGCGAGTCCAAGACTGATATCTTTCTAAAATTACCCTTATCATCAGTAGTATCAAAATCCAATAAGTGTGAGACATGTCTGTAAAAAATAACTACCCCACTAACAAATGAAAGACATGTGTTAGTGGGTAGTTATTTTTGCACATATGTCTCTCGTTTATTGGATTTTGATACAAAAGAAGTGGTATTATTTGATACAAAATAATTTTTCCTCCCACATGAGGTCTGTCCTTTTACATATACTAGTTGTTGACCCATGCTCGACACTTTTTTTTTTTTTTTATTTATAAATTTTGTAAAAATTATAAGTATAGGCAATATTATAACAATATTAATTATTTAAAATAATAATATTATTATATATTATTATTTCTTGTAATCCTATTTTAATGTGGATGAATTTTATTATATATGAGTTTTTATGTCCGTTTTCTAAATTAATTATAATTTACTTTTATTTTTTCTTATGTTATAGATATAGTTTTCATCATTGCTGGTTCCGCAATAGTTGGTTTGTTTAGTACAATACTATGCTACAAAAAAAGCTGGCTCTTTTCTCTAATCATCTTCTTTTGTACAAAATCGTCATGCTCATTCACATAACATAAGACTTAAGTATAATTTGATCAAAAAAATTTATTTAGAACTTATTCAGTATCGGATTGTTTTAATCCGTGATAGAACTTGCTGTAGGTAAATTCAAGTTGGTTTCAACGACATGCAACTATTTTTCCCTCTTTGAAGTTTTAAAAAATTAAAATTTTTATTTGAAGAACTTGGAGCTTTCAAAAATCAGACATGGAAATACAGGAAGAAATGCCAAAAAGGAAAAAAAAAATTGTATTCCTTTCATTTCATTGTTACTTTGTTAAATTAAAAAAATAAATAAATAAATAAATAAAACTAGTAACATTAAAGATATTACAAATTTTACAACATAAATCTTACAAACTAACATGTCACCAATTAATTAAAATACTCATTTATATATCATGGTGTTTAAGTAACACCAATCATATTTTTTCCGCAACAACTTATAAATTTTTTGGAGTAAAATTATAGTACATCTAACATATTACTTTCAAAATATCACCATCACCAGGGCTTTAAGGTTGCAGTGTTCTTAATTTCTTATAGGTCAAGCTAACAGACGAAGACCATGCCATGTATTTCACTGTTGTCCTTTACCGGTCTCAGCCGGTGAAGGCACGCAATTAAGAAAAGGAAATATTCAATTCCACATGCACATTCAACTTATAAATTAATATCTATATTTTTTAGAGCCGTCCATTTGGATAGCGTAGGATATTATTTATCAGTGGCGCACTAGGACAGGAACTAAGAGCCACCATTTCAATTTCAGATGTGATCAATTTTGATTTTCCATCAATCTATTTCAAGCCATGAGGCCGACAACATTTCTTTATTTTAATTATTAAAAAAAAAAAAAACATGGTGAATTACATAAATTTTTCCATAGTTTAGAGATGAATTCAAATTTTACCAAAACTTTATAGAGTTCCAATTAAAACTCTAAATTGTTACCTCCTTAGTCATAACTATTAATATACTTGAATTTTCATTACTTTTAGAGCTCACTAAAAGTACAAATTAAAATGGTTTAAAAGTAAAAATATTTTATATATATATATATATATATATTTTTTTTTTTTTTGAAACCACACTAAACTATAGGTATAATTGTTTCCTTTATCCTAAAAAAACACAACAGTAACATCAGAATTTAATTAACTCGTTTGCAAATGGTCAATTATGTGAGATATAAAAGCAATCAAGCATTAAGGGTGTGGAAAGATTTGAACGTTCAAACGAATTTCAGTTTTTTCTGGGAATGAAAATGAGATGCTTCTAGACTCTACTTCCCATCACCACAAGGCATATGTGACATTGTGCCTACTGCATAATCTACAGAGTTTTCTTGCCAAAATTACAAAGATAAAAACAGGTGCTCATCATAAATTCATTTTTTATGCATTATTTTAAATTATAAAAAACTTGAATTCAAATAATTGATTGAAGACATGGCTATTAATCTTTAATCATCTTGAAATTTTGCAAGTGTGGAAAATATACGAAGATAATGTAATCTACCGGTAAATTTATCAAAATACACATTTAATTAAAAAAATTTGAGTTATATAATATTATTTAAAATTACATTAGGTATAACTTAAACCGAATCTTATTTATATATATATATATATATATATAATAATTAACATACGCAACTGTGTACAGATGGATAATAATTAACAAAGTCATGATTGACTTTTTTTTTTTTTAATTTCTAGCCTACTCGGTGGAAAAGAAATCAATTCTTGAGACAGCTAATAATTTTCTACTTAGGGAACTAAATTCAGAATCATAGAGATCAAAGATAACTGCAAAGTGGGATTTCCAATGATTGGTTGGATCAAACGAAGGAAATGCTTCTGTGGGAGGATGGGCTATAAATAGGAATGCAGGAAGCCCACGGGCCAATGCAAGGAATTTTTATGGAATTGAAGTCTCTTTGCTTAAACCAAGATTATCATTTCTGAGATCACTTTCCTTTGTGATTGGATGAGTGATAGGGGATTTTGCTTATTCCGCTTTTTTGGATTTCTTAGGATCTTTGTAAATTTAGGTCTTAATTTTTATTTATTTTTCTCTTCCTTTCTAATTATCTCTTGTTAATTTCCTGTGGACTAAGGCCGCATCCTTTTTTCATTTGTTTTTTAATAGAATCTCATTACTTATCCAAAAGAGAAGGGGAATAAAAACACTCACATACATGCACATGAGATGCCATAGAATTCAATTTATGTAACATCTTACAAGGTCTACTGTAATAACTATTTAAAGTACATAAATACTTTCAGCCAACCAAATTCATGTCGAGTTAGGAAAAAGATTGGTTTCCACAAAATTCTTTTCAATACCAATCTTGGGTTAGAACTTAACTTGGTTAAGTAAATTTAGAAACGTACACATTATCAAGTTAAGTAAATCATAAACAGCATTAGTACAGAATTGTAATGATTTTGATACTGCAAATAACTCCATGTCAAGATCAAATTAAGCTCAAATCACCAAAGAAACTCAATGACAAAATGTGAATAACTTCGCATACACAGGCCAGGCTAATCAAGACAAAAGACGAGAGCTATATAAATGCCTGGAACATGGTGATTAAGGCTGCATCTAAATAATCTGGCTCAGCATGATGAGTGTAAAACATATCCACAGGACCATAGATACTGGTCGCCCCTGGATGTGATCAGCTCTTGCACCACCAAAGTGATCGGAGAAACCAATGCATCCAAGCTGCAGACGTGACAATCAACTTCAATGGAGGGAATTTGCTGCCTTGGCACTGCTTGAGAAAAATGATAGCCTGAGCACTATTATCTTTATATAGCAGAGTTCCATCATAATTATGCGAGTTCTTGAAAGTTTTTAACCTTGCTTTTTGTACATTTTTAAGCAAGCCCAGCAACACATCAGTGTGGAGTCTGTGGACAGTCTTCTTATGGGCTTCATCGACAATAATGACTGAATACCTAGAGAGATAAGGATCCAATATTGCTTCCCTGTAAGTGCATCAAAACTCATATTAGTTCAAACATGAGAAAAGCTCAAAAGCAACAAATTTTTTTTTTTTTTGAACTTCTTGGCCAACTGCAAACTATAATCCACCTTTACCTAAAATATTTCACAGGATTTCGAGTCCTTCATTACCACTTATTTCCCCATCACTTCTTCAACAGCCTCATTTTCACCAAATGTATATAATAATTTCACATCTCTAGAAGCATCCGGGTCCTAACAAATAACAATATCAAAAAACCAATATGCACAACGAACTTTCCAAATAGTAACACACCAGCCAACAAGCAACACTTTTTATTGAAAACAGTCTCAAAATATTACCAACACAAATCATAAAATTTCTCAATGTAGCTTCTAGGTATAAATGTAATACATTTGCAAATAAAAGTGGTACCTCAATAGCAATCCATCCATCATGTATCAAACAGAAATTGTGGCAACTCTATAAAATATATAACAAAATATCAAATTCTTATTCATATTCATTATCGTACATTGTCTATACACACCACCCATTTCACGTTTTAAATGTGAACATATCGCTTGATATTATGGACAGTAGCAGATGTCCCACGCGATGCGCGTGTTCGTTATTAATTACTATATACTGCTCATATGTATTATAATGTTTGGAAAATTAATTTCTGTTATATATTATATATCACTAAAATAATAAAGAAAAAAAATTTATAATAGAGTATATCCATATATACGTAACCATGTTTTCAATACATATATATATATATATATATATCAAGAGACTACAAATATATCAACAATTGAACAAAGAAAAAAAAATTGGAACTCACCCAACACCACTAATAAGTATAAATAAATTATAAAAATAAATATAAATAAATAAAAATAAAAAACAAACAAACAAACGGAAAACAAAACACTTTTAACTAAAGCAGAAAAAACAGTGTAAGCTAAATAGCGGAAGCAATTGGAAGAGACTTTCTATATTGTGCAATCTTTTGCTTCCTGCATTATGATTAAATAAATAAATCGTTTAATTTTTATTGGTTTGTCCATGAAACAGAAGTAAAATTCTAAAAGTTGCATATGTTTTTATTTTTCTAACTATAAATAAGTTAGCTAGGAAAATAAACAGATGAATGCTAATTTTCTTAGCAACCAAACAGAAATTAAGCTTTTTAATATTTTTGACTAAAATGCAAAACTCACCTTTTATGTTTCACCAAAATTCACTTCAGTCCTCTAATTTTGCTCTTGTTCATTTCAATCTTTTAACTTTCAATTTTATTCAAGTAATTAAGATTTTTCCATCAACTTTTGTTATATATTGTGGTTAATTTTTCAAATTTTAAAATTTTTCTTCAAATTTTTTTAATTAAAAAATTCAATTAATGATTGAAAATTATTTTCCATTTTTTTTTTTCAAAAAATTTTAACAAAAGTGAAGGAAAATACCTTAATTAAATAAAACTGAAATTTAGATAACTGAAATGGATAAAAACAAAGTTAGGGAAATGAAATGAATTTTAAAGAAACTTAAAATGTGAGTTTTGTATTTTAAGCTAATTTTTTCTTTTACATAAAAGTTTATACCTGGTAAAGACGTTGACGTCGAAGTTGCGGTTGAGTTGGTAATGGTTTCGGCACTTTTGGGTAGAGTTTCTGAGTTTCATTAATCCAGCTCAAGCTCAGAGAGAAAGAGAGAGAGAGAGAGACTATGGGTTCCAAGTGGGGTTAGAGACATTTGGCCCAAATCAAATCAAAACTTAAGTACACAGTATGCTTTATAGCTTGGGCCTGTATGCCAGTTTTCTCATATCATTGTTCATACAGGCTCAATTGGAACCTAAGAAATAGAGGCCTCACAACGCCTGTTCTTGGTTGGATAGAGAGTTTAGAGAGGCAAAAAAAAACAGTCATATAATCATAAAACTCTTATTTTGAGTTGTGATCGATCCTGATATAATAGTTTTCATTTTATTTGATTTTAACTTATAATGAACTGACATCTTAGCTTCTTGTAAAAATGTTATAAGATTTTGTTATACTTGTAAAAGAATTCAGTTGGATAACATGATAATATTCTATGTTCATTTGGTAATGGTTTTTAAATTCGACTCTCTCAAATTTCTTTTTTATTTTTCCTTTTTCAAAATGGTAAAAAAATTTTTTTTTTTTATTTGCCCTTATCATATACAATGCATATAACTCACTTAACTAACTAAATGAATCATGTGCATTACATATGATGGGACACATATCATTTTCCTATTAGTGATTGAAGCATTGGGCTTCAAACATGTTTGGAGCCAAAATTTTTCCTTTGGTAAAATATAATAAGGAAAATTTTTAGTTTTAAACTGTTTTGGAGTTATCTTTCTCTAACTCACTATATGACAATTGAAAAGACTATTTATGTATAATCTTAGTCACAATATATTTTTTAATGAGTCATGTGGCTTCTTTAAAGAACACATACAAATATTCTTATAAATTGCAACACAGTGGATTGGAGGAGATTCCTCCAAACTTGTTGGGGGCTAAACTTTGCTCATATAATATAATAAAGTTTCACTCCAAACTAGCTAAAAGAGAAACCATTCAAATTCCTCATATATCTTTATATTGAGTGTGAATTTTAAAAACCTAATCGTTGGATTGCATGTTCTTTTTATATCGTTCATATTTGCAAAATTTCAAGAAAATCAAAGATCAATTGTTATGTTATCAAACAAATCTAAAAATTTCAAGTTTTTGTAATCTAAAATTATGTATAAAAAAAAAGTTTATTAACCGAATAGTAAATATCATCTTATTTGAATGAAAATTAATATGCATGTTAAAAATATAAGGAACATAAAATTCAACGATTAGATTTTCAAAAATCACAATTATGATTTTGTTCCATATTAATACGGTATGATAGCATAACCCTTTGATCAGAGTAAAGCATAAGCCCTTTTAGTAGGAATACTCTTATATCCATTCTATGGAA